>JANAVB010028215.1:0-39079 GCA_029216955.1 Iris pallida
ATCAGGGATCATACGCTTTTGATGCGTAAATCAGACAACTCAGAACTCTTCGTGGGATAGAAGGTCTCCTCAATGTAGGAAAGCCTTTATACACGAGAGTTGGATGGTTGAGTCAACCTACCCCGAGAATTGGTAGTAGAGTTCCTTTCACGGGAGAACTAGAATTGTATCCCAAGGTTTGGATACATTCCTGTCTTCCTTGAGAGGTTACCCCCAATCCACCAGTTGTATTGACAGCACCACGACTTCGGGCTGCCATACTCTGTGGTTCTCCTCTCGTCTGAGAGGAAGATCAGAGTTTGATTTCTGCTAATCTAGTCGTGGACTGGGACCCAGACAGTCAGGAACTGCACCAACAACGAACCTGACGGAGAAGGTCCGACGGAGATCCAAAGAAGAGATAGATCTCTATTAGGTTATTGTTGTGGTGTAAATAAAAATCCAAGATTTGTAATAATTTCCATTATGATTTGTAGAGAAAGTCTAAGAAAATATAATAGACTTTTTGTGGTGAAATGAGAATGGAAGTGATAATTCTTCTATGCTCAAAGATTTGTATTTGTGGATGAATTGTGGACATGATAGATAATGAAATCTTCTTTTCTGTTTTAGAGTATATGATATTATCAGAGGTATTATGGACGTGATAATATGTAGGAACTCAAAAGAAAATAGATTGATTTCTATGCAGAGGTCAAAAATGACAAATGAGCAAGTAGATTCGAAATTGATTCAGAGGTTATGAAAACATGATCAATAACGAATCCCCACTTTAATAAATTGATAGAAGATCATGAACGGACGAATAAATGAACGGATGAATCGTCGGATGAATGCAATTAATGGATGGATGAACCGTCGGATGAACGTGACGTTTCATTATTTGTAGAACTTCTGCCTATAAATATAGCAGAAATTTGACAAGAACGAACACTTCTTCTTTCAAACATAAAAATGTCATCTGAAGAAGCATTCAAGAAAACTGGAATTGCCTCAAAAGTTCAGAAAGGCACTGAAGAACACCTGCTGATCCAGTTCAATCGAAGAAGACGGAAGCAGGCGAAGGTTCGTCTGCACCCAAGCCACCAAGGGACATTCTGGATTTCCTGCTCGAACCAGGAAAGACTGAAGAAGAAGAAGCCATGAGGATGGCCGTTTGCAAGTTCCTCGTGGGTTCTAGCAAGGAGGTTCTCGACTCTTTTGCTGATCACGTCTTCGAGAAGGACGGCAGTGGCCCATATCCAAATGTAGAAAAGGATGATAGTGATCTTCTTTAATATCATGTATCATCATTCATGATAAAAATAAAATAAAAATTTTATTTCTAAACATGAAACTGTCTGATGATTACAAGCATTTACATTTATACATAGTACTTTTTAAGGAATTTGTCATTAATAGGCATCAAAACTTTTCGACCATCCAATTCTGAGAGTTTATAAGCTCCATTTGAGAAAACTTTGCTCACAATATAGGGTCCTTCCCACTTTGCGTCAAATTTGCCTTGCTCATATGAGTCATAGTCATAGGACGTCTGACAGTTAGAACAAGTTCTCCTTTTTGATACGCCCGAATTCTGACTTTCTTATTAAAAGCTCTTGAAATTCTAGCTTGATAGAATATAATATTCTGTTGAGCAGATAATCGCTTTTCATCCAGAGCTTCTAATTCTTGAAGTCGAAGATGATCATTATTTTCTGCAGTGAGTTCATTAGCGATTGCTATCCTTAAAGAAGGAATTTGAATCTCTAATGGAAGAACAGCTTCGCAACCATACACCAGAGAAAAGGGTGTACATTTAGTAGCATTACGAACTGTAGTGCGATAAGCCCACAAACATTCACCGAGCTTCTCACTCCAATTACGTTTGTTAGTAGAGACAAACTTCTTTAGGAGTTTGATGATGGTCTTGTTGAAAGCTTCTGCTAATCCGTTAGCTGCCGGATTATATGCAGTAGAAGCCACATTGTTGATCCGGTGATCGTCACAGAATCGAGTAAACTTCTGACTGACGAACTGTGGTCCGTTATCATGAATAATGCGTCAAGGAACACCAAATCTGTAGATGACATGGTGCTTAATAAAGCAAATGACATTGGACGTCTTAATTTCAGACAAAGGAATGGCTTCGGCTCATTTGGAGAAGTAATCGTTATTGCAAGAATAAACCGATGACCCTTGGATGACGGCAGATTGATCGGACCATTAATGTCCATGCCCCAAGCTTCGAAGGGCCATGATGCTGCCGTCGGATGTAGAAATTCCGAAGGTTGATGAATAAAATTCGTATGGATTTGACAAGCTTTACACTTCTTTGCATATTCGATGGCGTCTGATACCATAGTAGGCCAATAATAACCCATACGTCGAATACGGTCTTGAAGTTTTGGTCCAGGCTGATGTGCTCCACAAATTCCATTATGTGCTTCACAAATAATTTGTTGAGCCTCGTCACCGGTAACACATCGGAGAAGTAAACCATCAAAGGCTCGACGATATAAGGTCTTTGTTGTATGATTATAATAGATTCGGAATGATCGTCGTCTGATAGATGCTGCTTCACTCGGATCATCTGGAAGAATATCATACAATACAAAATCTAAGAAAGGAAGTCTCCAATCCGTATCTGTATTTTGATTCTCGGCCGAATGACTGAAGATGAATTCCATGCTGGAATCAGATGAAGATGATGAAGATTTATGACTAAATCCAAATCCTCTTGTTGTGTTGACGTCATGAGATGTTGATTCTTCAGTGTCAACTGGAAGTCCTAGGGTCAGGTTATTTTTAAGATGAAATAATTCTCGATTGCGAACAAGAATCATTTGTTGTCGTCTAATTGGGATAGCCAACACCGTTGCAAGATTGGCTAGCGCATCAGCTTCTGTGTTACATGCTCGTCTAACATGTTCAATGAAGAATTCTTCAAACGAAGAAGCCATAATTATAGCTGATCTATGATAAGGAACCAGATCTTGATGGCGGACTTCATAAGTACCCTTTATCTGATTGACAATGAGTTTAGAGTCTCCGTACGCCTCCAAATATTGAATATTTAGATGTTTAGCGAGTTGAAGACCAATGAGTAATGTATTGTACTCAGCTACATTGTTTGAACACGGCTGATCGAGAGAATAAGCTCTTTGGATAGCAAGACCTTCTGGCGATACAAGAATGATTCCAACTCCAGCGACAATATCACCATTAGGACCTATCCTTGAAGCTCCATCAAAGAATAGACGCCAAGTAGGATCTTCTTCAGCAATTTGGTTTGAATCTAGGACTTCATTTGGAATTTTGTCATAGAGTTTTGAATCTTCTGGAATTGAATGAGCAGCCAGAAAATCAGCTAAAGCTTGTCCTTTGACTGACTTCTGAGGAATATAATGCATGTCATACTGTGCAAGTAGGATTCCCCAGTTAGCTAATCGAGAATTCAAAACACTGGGTTTCTTCATCATGATCCGTATAGGATTGATCCTGGAGATGACATGAATAGTCTGGCCAATGATATAATGTCGTGTCTTTTGAACAGCGAACATCAAGGCTAGACATTCTTTTTCGACCGGTGAATATCGAGGTTCAGCTCCGGTCATAGTACGACTGAGATAGTAGATGGTTTGTTCATGACCATTTTGATTCTTTTGAGCGAGTAATGCACCCAATGAATGACTCATTGCTCGAGTATATAGGAGAAATAGAATTCCTGAAACGGGAGGTACCAATACTGGAGGGCTCATCAGATATTATTTTATATCATCGAATGCTTTCTGACATTCATCATTCCAGACAAAAGAAACACCTTTCTTCATAAGTTTGTTGAATGGTCTGCAGCGTCCTGATAAATTAGAGATGAATCTCCTGATATAAGCGATCCTTCCTTGAAATCCTCGTAGCTCTTTTAAGGTGCGTGGAGGACGCATCTCTTGGATGGCTTTGATCTTCTCGGGATCCACGTGTATACCTTTAGAGGTAATGACGAAGCCGAAAAATTTACCACTAGAGACGCCTAAGAAGGACTTAGTAGGGTTCATCTTTAATTGATGCTTACGCATTAGATCAAATATAGTCTTCAAATCTTGGATATGATCCTCCTTTTGTCGACTTTTGACTGCAATATCATCAACATAGCATTCGACTGTTTTCCGCAAATGTTCACGGAATATAGTGCTCATAGCTCATTGATAAGTTGCTCCTGCATTCTTGAGACCGAATGGCATAACTGTATAACAGTATGTACCGATCGGCGTTCTGAAAGAAGTATGCTTCTCGTCATCTGGAAACATTTTAATCTGATTGTATCCAGAATACCCGTCCATGAATGACATCCGCTTAAATCCACAGGTATTATCAATCATGACATCAGTAATTGGTAGAGGAAATTCGTCTTTAGGGCGTGCCGCATTGAGATCGCAGAAGTCTATGCATACTCTGACCTTGCCAGTCTTTTTAAGGATATGAACTATGTTAGCCACCCAATCGGGATGTTGTTCCTCTCTAATAAACCCGGAGGTTATGAGTTTATTGACTTCAACTTCAATTGCATCCATAATATCTGGACGAAATCGTCGCTGTTGTTGTTTGACCGGTTTAGCATTCGGCAAGATATTGAGCTTGTGAGTTGCAATTTGTGGATCAAGTCCTGGCATATCTTCATAACTCCAAGCGAAGACGTCGATGTAGTCACGAATGAGTTTGATCATGTCTTGCTTATCAGGTTCAGAAAGACTTTCACTAATGAATATTGGTTTGGGAGATCCCTCTTCACCAACATCTATTTGAACAAGTTTGTCTTCAGTCGGAGGTTCTTTTTGCTCGAAACGGAACTCCCATTGATTATCTAATCTTTGGGCCCATTGTTTCGATTCAGGTGAGATTTCAAACTCTTCTTCGTCTTCATCACTTTCTTCAGAATGGTCAATGGAAACCATGTTGGAAGACAGAATGTTGTAGTAGAAGTCCCCGATACTTGTATCGAAATTCCAAGAAGTGGTACTAGAAGAATCAGATCTCTTATCTTCGTCAGACTCGGGATCTTCATGGATAATATTGATAAAAAGAGTAGGAGCTATATAGCCCAGTCCGCATTTCGTCCTTCCATATTTCAGAGGAGGAATACGAACAGGCATTTTTCTTCCCTTTCCACTATTGAGGCCAGTCCTGAAGTCATAGCCCATATTTTTGATGATGTCTTTAGATTGCTGACTATAACGACGTAGTTGTAATCTTCCAGTGTCATCATTTTTGTCTTCATTTTTTAGATCAGAAGGACTTTGGGGCCCTTTATAGAAGAATATTGGAATGTCTCCTGGCTTTCTGCTGGGAACTAGAAAGTATGAAGATTGTACAGGTTCTAGGGATACATCTGTATGAACAGTCTGTACAACCCCTATGGTTATTGCGTTCAAGTCATCTAACAAATGTAAATAACTATGAACATAATTACACACATCAGCATACTGCAAAGATGGAGACTTTTTATTAAATGTAAAAGCAGCAGTATTTACATTGGGAGAAGGCTGAGCCTTTAGAGATTTTAGCCAAGTCAATGACTAAAGGGGGAGAAGAAGAATGAGAAGAAGCGTTGTTTCGATTAAGATCGATAACAAATGGCTCAGAAGAGGTGAGCTCCCTTGAAGTTTGAGATGGAAGAATAATCTGCCCTCCAACTGGAATTAGCAGAGTATCCTGTTTCATATGTAGAGATGCAGGAATTACAGTACGCCCACTGACAGAAATAATCATTGTGTCTTGAGCAAACGACTGAGGTAACGGAGAAATCCGTCTACTCACCGGAATGATGAAAGAACCTTCTTCAGAGAGTTTGGGAGATTGTTGCTGAATAGTTCGACCTTTAACAGGAATTATTAAGGTCTCACTTTGTGAATCCTCTTTCTCCATAGCTTGTATAACCCTTGTATACTCTTCTTTGTACATTCGGGAATCATTGAAATAAGCTTCAACCCCATGGAAGGGATTTACATCAGCAACTTCTTTTTGTACTCTTCCATTGCTATCAATGTATTTAAAACACTGATGAAGAGTAGAAGGCACCACATTATTTTTATGAAGAAAGGGCCTCCCCAGAAGAAGATTATAGGATCCCACGATCTCGATCACATAGAAAGTGACTTTGGATCTGAAATTGCCTATCTGAAGCTTCAGATGAATCTTTCCCAAAGGCTCGCTTCGGCTTTGATTGAATCCCAGGATAGTAGTAACCATCTTAGAGAGCTTGTGAAGAGGGATTTTTAGTTCATCCAACAGACTCTTTGGCATTATGCTTATAGCAGACCCTGGATCAATGAGGATACGATCTATCTTCATTGTATCGATATAACTGGTGTAGTAGAGAGGCCGATCATGTCGATTATCCTCCAATAGCATATCATCTTGTGTAAAGGTGATATTTGGGATAATTTCCAATACACTGTTATAATGTAAGCAAGTGGCAGGTTCTGCATCTGGCTTCTTCAATTATGCAAGACAAGAGTCAGCTTGTAGAAGTGCTTCACTTAATGTCTCCCGAGTCTCTTTAGAAAGACGTAGAAGTTCAAAGAGGGACATTCTAGCTGGAGTATTAGCAAGCTGAGCTAAAATGTCAAAATTATAAGGCTTCTGAAGTCCAAGAGGAGAGGACTTCTTGATTGGCTTATCAAACCGAGTCTGTTGTTTGCCTTTCTCCAGAGCTGTAGGCTTGGAAGGAACAGGTTCAGTGGATGATTCTTCTTCAGGAGGAACATTAGAAGCATCTTTATCAGCTGGAGGGATATCAAGAGGATCCTCAGGAATTTGGAATAATCCTTTAGATAAGGTTTCCCCGTTCGAGTAGCACTAACAAGTGCTTCTTCTTTCTCTTTTGGCTCTGTGTCAGGAATAGATCCAAGAGAAGTCATATGACATGATTTAATCTTTCCAGCCTTCTTGGACTTTCGAGAAGTAGTCTTTTGAGGAGAAGGCGATTCAAAATCTGCCACTAGATCAGGATGGATCCACATGATTTCTCCAGTTTCCAAAGTGATTGGCACTAATCCTTCAGACCGTGGAGGAGGAAGATTCACTATGTCAAGAGTTGCCTTGGGAATAGGAACGATCCCACTTTCAAGGAGTTGAGGAGGGAAATCTCCGAATTGCATAGAGACGACGTTGGAGGTGACGGTCTTCTCTTTTGGAGTAAGAGAGATAGCTCCAGATTTAATCATTTCTTGGATCTTTCCTTTCAGTACATAACATGTACGAATTATTTGACCCAACATTCTGTGATATGGGCAGTATTTGGGATGATCTGTTTTACCAGCTTCATCAGGTTTCTTGATCTCAGGTAATTGTATCTTATTACCTTTCAGCAGACATTCAAAGATACCAAGGACATCATCATCATCGAAAGAATATTCTTCTTTGGGGCGAGGTGTTCTTGGTTGTTGAGTTGTAGGAGAGGTTTGAACAGTTGATGCATCTTTGCTCTGAAGATTAACTTCAAGAGTTTCTTTTCCCTTGCGAGCATTGTTTTTATTGTTAGTACCTTGACCTGTTTCTTTAGGAGTCATCTGCACTCCTAAACCTTTGAAGGTTTCAGCACTAATTTCTGCGGCCTTGGCACTAACTATAAAAGAAGACCAGTCTTGGAATTGAGTGGATCCTGTCCACATGCTGATGATTGGCAACAAGTTTGATTTGCATGTGTCGATGGTGACAGTATCAGGAGTTCCAAGAGGCATCTTCAGAGCTTCTCTTCGAAACCGTTCAATGTACTCTTCTGTAGTTTTATTATTTTTCTGCTTGATTCTAATAAGAGCAGACATAGTTATGTCGTTGAGCCCTTCATAGAACCATTCAAGAAACATCTGTTTGAAATCGAAAAATAAGGTAATACTCCCATCTGGGAGACTTCTATACTATTCATAAGCCGTTCCCTTGAGACATCCAACAAACACCCGAGTAAGGAGGGCGTCGCTTGGTTGCAGCTGATCAGTCATCACTTCAAAGTGATTAATGAACTGACTTAGAGAAGTGGTTCCATCATAGAATGAGATAGTGGAAGGCTTGTATTTAGGAGGATACGATACTTGCTTCCATTCTATCGGATAAGGTTGTTTGATGCCTAACCTTTGTAAACCATCTTTCTGTTTGAATGCCTCGAATTGAGTTTTGAGATTCTTCAATTCTTCATTAACAATTCCAGAAGATTGTGGAGTTGTAACTTGTAGAGAATAGTTGGGAGGAGGAACAGCATTGTAAGCACTACCCCCAGCTCCAGAGAGACTAGGGTTTGGTTGAGCTGGTCCAGGAGTATTAGATTGTACTGCTGGAGGAACTTGTACGGGACTCATATCAGTGTCAGTTGGTATGGCATCTGGTACAGTCTGTCGATTTTATATCTGTGTTGCCATGAGTTCATACATCGACTTCATAGTATCAGCCATAGACTTCATTTGTTGTTCTAAAGAAGCAATTCTTTGATCTTGAGGAGTCAAGGAAGAAAAAGGTTCATCAGTATTCCCATCAACCATATAAGTCATGACTGTACGAGGAATTATTGATGAACTGGTAGATGTTGTTTGTTCTGAATCATTGCTTTGTGCATCAAAGTCAATTATAGGAGAACTACCCCCAGTAGAAAGAGGTGGGAAGTTAGATTCTCCAAGAAATTCAGAATCATCTTCAGAGATCAAATTTCTTTGACTAGAGGCCAGGACTCTTGCTCTGGTATTTCTATATACTCCATCTGGACTATCAACTCTACCTCCAGCATCCCGAGAGGTCATATTGACAGAAGCAAACATAGGCTCATCTTCATCAGGCATAGGTTCACACTGAATCCGATTGAAGACAGATTATCGTTTTGTTTGACATCTGCATTGCATTGTGACTCTTGGCTGGAAGTCACATTCATGATCAATATGATCATGAGCCATTGATTGACATCTGTATTGAATTATGACTCTTGGATAGAAGTCACATTCAGCATGGTCCTTTGACACAGAATCACTTCTTCTCTTCTGTTGAAGATATTCTCGTAAATCTATTTGTGAAGATTGAGGAATATATTTTCTGTTCTTGGGTCTTGATGGCTCTTGATTATATAGAGAATGATTAATATGAGCCATATAGTTTCTTGCATACTCTGCATCTGGATCTCTTATCCTTGTTTCCAACTGGTATGGTTTCTTAACACCAGAAGTGTTAATTTTTGTTTTTAGATCAGTTGGAGGTAACACATTGGTTTTGGACACATGGAGTTTTCCTTCCATTGATCTGGATATTTGCAGAGAAGGAAGAGTTGAACCACCCCCTTGATTAGGAGTTGGTAACAGACCTTTTCTAGACAAATTCTGTGCCCAGTTCGAAGAAGTCATAGAAAAAAACATTAAGGAATGTTTCTTCTTAGACTCATTCAAGTTTTGAGACATAGAATGTCCAGAAGGAAGAGTAGTCAAAAGACCATCTCCTTTTCTTTGACTAACAAAATTGTCAGTCAAAGCTGTTCCTGAAGTAAAAACTACAGGAGCAGAAGAAACAACTAAAGAGTTATTTCTTTTCGAAGGGACTTTGTGTGGAAGACCACCCCCAGTTCTGGTAGAACTTGGCAAAGAGGAAGAGATAGCTAAAGAACTATTCTTCTTAGATGAAATATACGCTGAAACAGGCTTGGTTAAAGAACCAGTGCTGTTGGCGTGACTTTTGACTTTGGAAATACACGCTGGAATAGATTTGGCTAAGGAGCCAGTATTGTTAGCGTGATTATTGATTTTAGAATTACACACTGGAACAGACTTGGCTAAGGAACCAGTGTTGTCAGCGTGACTTTTGAGGTTGAAATTGCACGCTGGAACAGATTTGGCTAAGGAGCCAGTACTGTCAGCGTGACTTTCAACTTTGGAGATACATACTGGAACAGATTTGGCTAAGGAGCCAGTACTGTTAGCATGTTCTTTGATTGCTGTCATCTTCGAGCGCACAAGAGTGTGCGTGCTTGCAGTAGAGTTCTTGCCAGTGTTAGGAGCAGACACTGTGGCAGAGACTTCACCATTGGCTGCCAACTGATTCTTAGGGATATAGATAGAGTGTCCCTTTGACTTGGCAGTGATGATGGAGGCTGTAGTGGGCTTACCACTCTTAGCCTGCTGCATTTCTTCATAGGCGAGTTAATCGAATTGGATCGTCATCACCTTCTTCGTCGAGCCGATTGACGAAGTATCACATTGAGTTGTTGCCATCTCAGAAGAGGAGATGGTTTTCCCTAGCAGAGTCACCAATTTGTTTTCCATAAATAAATTCCTTTATTTATTGTGTATCTAGGAAAATTACAACTGTGGAAATCTGATCTAGAAGACGATCACTTTATCCCTTGGACTATGCGAAGAAGAAAAGCTCTCAAAATTTTGACAGTAGATAACTATGTATCCGTACAATGAATGAGAAAAAGAACTCTATTTATAGAGTCAAAAATAATAACTGAAAAGATAACTGTCTTCACAGCCTGTGCTTAGTTGAAAATCATGCAGGATTTAACATACGCAAGGTTGTGAGCAGTTACTGGACGTGGCCTGTAACTGTTGGACACATGGCAATCATGCATGAGTCGTGTACAAGTTACAGGACACGCAGGCGAGAGATCAGTGGCATGGCTGCCACGTACTCCAATTTGATGAAATCCACGCAGACTTGTTGAAGACGAAATCCACGCAGACTCGGGGTAGAAAGCTTCAAAATCCACGCAAACTTGGGGCAAGAAGCTTCAGAATCTACGCAGACTTTGATAAAGAAAACTTCAGAATCCACGCAGACTTGGGATAGAAAGCTTCAAAATCCACGCAAACTTGGGGCAAGAGGCTTCAGAATCTACGCAGACTTTGATGAAGAAAACTTCAGAATCCACGCAGACTTGGGGTAGAAAGCTTCAAAATCCATGCAGATTTGGGATAGAACTGCCAGCTGTCTTGATTCAGCGTGCCTCGACTGACACAAAATCTCTGGTAGTGATTGCTTTTGTCAGTCACATTAAATGACAAGAAGCTCTTTTGGTACGCCAACTTGACGAAGGTTGAGTCTTGCTGAAGAAGATTTCGAAAATCACGCAATAGACGGCTGTGGTCTCTCGAATTCTGTGTATACGTGGCATACGAAGAGACATTCTTCGACTGTTGTGCTGTCAGTCATAATTACTCTCTGACAAATGATGAGCTCTCTCCCCAGCGTGATTTGTAAATATTGTCTGGATCAACTGAGCGTGACTTTTGAAACTGTCCTGATCAACTGAGCGTGACTGTCATTTTTAAAGGCCTACAGAAACTTGCGCCAATAGGACCGTATCGTTTTTTGTTCCTGTATGCCAAGTTTGGTCTGATTCTGAGACAGTTGATTAAATTACCGTTTTGCGGGCCCCACGGTTCCACTCAACGGGCGATTTTGTGCACGGCCCGCCGGAATCCAACTTTGGACATACGGTTGGGTTCGTATCAGAAAACTGGATCCGTAGACATGTAGTATGACAACTTTAGAGACCGTTAACTCTGGCACGCTTTTCGGTACAAAGCGGGTCGAACGGCGGACATCGTTTTTTGTCCAAAATTACCGTTTTGCCTCTGTGTCCAGAATTGGACTTAAGGACAGGCAATCCTAGCTAATTTGACTATTCTGAGAATGTTAGTAATGTTTATTTCAGCATCCGAAGACTTTTACATATATTGACTGATTGTGGCTCATTGAGTGGTATGGTATTATTGGTTTCTCCAGCTAAGGACCTCAGGCAAGTGCACTTTCTGATTGCTTTCCGATTCATAGTAGTCTTTTTATTTCATGTCTATACATATATCTTGCTGCTTGTTGACACGCTCGTCACACGGAGTAGTCGGAAGGGGAAATATCTTGGTAGACATGTGGACTACCCAAAACTATCCCATGATGTCTATTCGTGAATAATAGTACCTGTACACGACACGTGCAGGTGCCGGATTTACCCCCTAGCCGTTCACATGTCGAAACGGATATTTCACACCACCTAGATAGATGTCTTTTATTAGTTTTTCCTTATTTACTTCTCTATCGTGCTATGTCATCAGTTATCTTCCAGTTTTTATTTTTCATATGCTATTTTCTTGTCTTGTTACTTCTATTGTGTTTTGCATTGCCGTCGATTTGTGTACTTGTTTCATTCTTGACTGGAAACCAACATTTTTCAGGTTTAGCCGCGATCACTCTTAGCACTGGGAAGACTTGGGTATGCTGAGGTCAACCTAAAAATAGATAGCATTTGTATCATTTCCATAAATTATAAAATTTTATATTTTCTTTAAATATAAATATTGTAAATGTTGTAATAATTTTAGAAATGTGAATGAGCAGCAATTGTGATTTTGAGCATTTATTTCTTGCGGGCTTGACAGCGTTCTACCGCCGACTCTGCGACGTAGGCTGGCTTGGACACGTCTTGTATCCGAAAAGCGGGTGCGGGTCGTGACACCAAGAGATGTGGACTACATAATAGGTGTGGGGAGCTAGTTCATAAAGTTTGATTTTCTAGTCCAAATATGGCGATATGCATGGATGGGTTTAACTGGATTTTAATGGGTTCCTAATTGGACATCAATCTTTGATTGAATTAATTTTTGGGTTTTATTCTATATTGTCTGGGCAAGATCTTATAAAATTAATCTGAACCATTCCTATTAGGTTAGGGTAACCTAGAATAGGTTCAAACTCAAGTGGTTAGGCTATTTGTCAGTCGGGTTGGTTAACTAGGTTCTTTAAGCCAAAAAATATGCCTTTTGTGCCTTTTGAATTTAAGTAGCACATAAGGACTCCATTGAGTGGCACACTAGTAGCATGTGCATAGTGGGCTTCGAGTAGTTCACAACCATATATTGGATCGAAAGATTTGAGTCGAGGTTGGATCTCTTATTGAGTCAGAAAGTACATCAGTATTATGGTAAGGGTTATAGTTAGCCTTTTTGATCCGAAAGTCGCATCATAAAAAAATATAATACAATGTAACATATTTGAGTGGGACATCATATGCCTAAATGAAGGTAGACTCGTCTAGGAGTTGCATATGAAATTTGTTGGAAGGTAACAACTAGTATTATGCTCCGAATATCAATGTCATGGTAGATGACACCAATTGATCTAAATAGAAAGTGGGCGTTCATGAGGCACTGATTTATCATCCTTGTAGGAACCAATTTACCTTAACCAATCGGTAATCCCAGTAATCCTAAAATTTAGAAGGGCTTACAATCTACTTACTCTAGAAACTAAGATACGATTTTAGGATTAATGAGGTTAGAAAAATTTCAAAGTCGTGATATTGTACCTCGACTCATGATTATAAAAGAATACTCGCGATGTAATAGAAAATATGATATGGTAGATATGAATCAAGTTTGAAGTTAGTTCTCCGATTTTGAATAGATGGTAAATGATTGTACATATATAGCCTAGGTGGTATGGCGAACTAAGAGGGTCATTCTGTGTCTATCTTCCATCAAATATGAGCATTTATTTTTTTTCAAAATAAGTAAGGGAGAAAAATAATAAAGAGTTCAAGGGAGAGGGGATCGAATGTGAATACGAGGTTCCAAGGGTGATTGAATAATTCAAAGGAAGTTGTCAAGGTATTTGCGGATGAGATCCTATTGACATCTATATCTCAATCCACGTAGGTTAATCGAGGGAACATATGCACTAAGGTTGATCAGACCATAATACACTGATTCTAATTAGATAATATGTTAGTGGGCGTCTCCAATAAACATATGTCCTGAACAAGCTCGATAAAGAATAAGCTTGCAAAACTAGGCTATAATAGCAACATTAGTCAATGTATTCCAAAAATATAAGTACACGAGATTTATGATTGAAAGAAGGCACAAGTAGTTCAAGTTCATCAAAATCTAAGACTCCTCCGGTGTTGGTGCCTCTATAGTTGTCCTACTTGTCTTTTTTGTCTGAGGCCTTGGTCGACCAATGGGTTATAGACCTCTAAACTCTATAGTCTAGGTAAACCTATTAGTATCATTCAATTACCTCATTAATAGGTCATAAGGACAACGGGATGCTAGGTTGGAAGGCATGCTACCATACTTATAAAATTTCCACTAGTATTGGCTTTGAATAAATGGGACATACAGGTCATTTTTCTAACATCTGTAGTATCCGAAGACTGTAATCATGTCTAATATCATTTTACTGAGAATTTATGCCTCGCTAGTATACACCTGGCTGTAGTAAACCCTTTGTTTCATGACTCAAACATAATATAATATCAGATATTTTATTAACTTTATCCAATATTGACATAAAGATAACTAAGATCAAAAGAGGATGACTAAGACATAGTTTTAACAATATTCGATAACCTACGTTACTTGAGAAAACTTCAACTTTAGGGGTCGTGTCTCGCCAGTGCGCTACTGGCTGCAGTGAACCCCGCAGTCCCTATAACTCAAATAAATAGCGATAATGCACTTTTGCTCTGCCATTAAAAGTCATCGAAAATTATTTCAACTATAGCCATAAGTAATTCAAAGGAGCTTCTAGAAATTCAAACAAGTCGATCATGATAGAAAAATGTAAGTATCTGTCCTTGAAGTGGCAATATCAATTTTGAAAATTAAATGATCGACTAAAAAATGACCGAAGACGAGAAGTAAAAATTTCCAATTTCTATTTCTCTCATACTCAAGGATCGAGGAACAAACGTGAAACAAAACTGACTCAAAATTACTAGATGGATAACTGGGTCACGTTAGGCTCAAAAGTCAATGGGTGGAAATAGAATATTGAATAATTACTTATGGAAATAAATAAATAATACGACTTAGGCAGGAAAGATAACTCGAACAAATTATCAATGTTAAGGATTGAATCATAGGAAGGCCTAATTTACCAGACGAATGGTCTACCTACCTTTGATCCTACCATCGTGTCAAAACACAATGGTACATCCTTTTAGGAAAATTCCTCAAGTTATCTAATAGGGTTTACCATTCAATAAATTTATTCCTAAATCACATGACCTATGTGGCAACCTTAACTACCCAACAGTCAATTGGCATAAGGGACTCCTAGTCCTAGTCATTCTCCTAAAATTAATTCAATCCTAATTGTGAACTTGCACTTCCTAGTCGAAGGCTTGCAGTAGTACGACTAATATAGGTGTTTGCCATTAAAATTCTTTTTTTGCAAATTTTAATACAAACAGAACAGTATTACAATATAGGACTTAGATGTAGTCCTAGGAGTACACTTTTGTTTATCTGGGTCCCTTGTGCCGATGGAGCGAGTGGTAATGCATTGACTCTGTTGACGATCTGACGACGGTTATCGGTTCTCTGAAGGTCTGGATTGCTCTGGGTGCTGGAGCTTGTTGAGAGGAGGAAGACGTTGAGTGTTTGTATCTGCCTCTCTGGTGGTGTGTTTTCGTTTTTTGTTGCTGTCTACGTGTGTGTGAAGGAAATGATCCCTCTTATTTATAGTCTTGCAGGCTGGCTGCTCATGCGCGCATATGAAGGATGCGCCTGGACGCGGGGACGCCACATGGTGATTGCTGATGGAGGCACATGGATGATGTGCCCTGATCGAAGGGTTGAATTCTTCATGCTGCTGTTGTGAGCCGGCACGTAGCAGAGAAGAAGATCTTTCTGTTGCTGAGATCTTGGGTGAGCTGAGTCAAAAGACACGTGTCGTCGACTCATGGCTCGAAGATTTCGGATTTGATGGGAGAATAATTTGGCAGGATGCGCCTAGGATTGGGCTCACGAGGAGACTTTGGCTCGTAACCTTTAGGAGACACGAACCATTCTGGGCGCATAGCTTTTGAGGCGCATGCGAGGCTTCAGTAGTGACTTAACTCCTGTCTTTCGGGATCAGAGAGAAGTCTGCGGCGCATGGCTTTTGAGGCGCATGCAGAGCTTTAATGGTGACTTTTCTCCTGTCTTTAGGGATCAGTAAAAAGTCTGAGGCACATGGCTTTTGAGGGGCATACAGATTTGGGCGCATGGCTGCAGAGGCGCATGCGAGTGGTTGGGTGGCCACGTGGTAGTAGCCATCGGAGGGAAGTAATGATGATGCTGATGTTGGCGACTCTTTATCTTCTGAAAAAGCTGTCAACTGTTCAGACTTCGGGAGTCGTGCTGCCAACTCTGTCAGTTCGATATTTAATGTTTTCGACGTTCGATGGACAGCTGAGTGGGCGCATCGATCGGCGCTCTACTAGGCGAATGGCGACGCATGGGGGCGTATCCCCTATGATGCGCTTGGTACTGAAGGACGCGTCTGTGTGATGCGCTGTCTGGCCGGCACATCCGCTTCGTGACACGTCTTTAATGGTACGACTGTTACGATCTTCGAGTGATTTAAATAGCCGTTTTGATTTGGCTAAATTTGAAGCGTCCGGTTCATCCATTTAATGCAAATTCATTATACGGAATTCTGAGAGCCATCCACTTGGCGCATGGGTTTGATTTGCCCGGCCTATAAATAGTGGCATGGAGAGAGTTTGCTTCTCGTTCTCTCACGTTCTTCCGACATAAACTTGTTTACTCGGATGCATTCTGTTGATGAGATGCTCCCGAGGGTGAAGATGTGACGTAATGTCTTCATTGATGCACTTGAAAGTGATTGTTACATCCAAAAGTCGGAGTCGAGGGCTTCCGAGGCATGCAGAAGGTACCTGTTGCATCCAAAGATCGGGATGCTCGAGCCTCGTCTTCGTTATTCTGGAAGAGCCGCAGATCGGAATGACGGTGCTGCGGCTTTGGGGGCTCTTTCTTCCTTCAAAGTGGGTGTCACCCACTCTGGTTGTGTTGAAAGTTGCTCCTTTAGCCGCGGTTTTGATTACGGTCTTCCTTCGCCTTTGGAGGCTCTTTCGAAGCCTCTCCTGGCCACAGGTCGGCTTACGGTGCTCTTCTCTTCCTCGGTTTGGAGAGCTCTTCCTCCAGCTAGAGGGTTGATTGCCACCCTCGTTCTGCTCAATAAATGCTTTATTAGTTAATGTATTTAGATGGCGGTGAGCCTGGCTGGAAGAGCGACACATAACTGGGCTGCTGAAGGGATGCACATAACTGAGGATGCACATAACTGAGCTGCTGAAAAGGACATGCCCTACTGAGGGCGCATGGTGCGATGCGCTTGACTGAGGGCGCATGGTGATTGCTGCGCCTTTTTGAGGGCGCATGGTGGTTGCTGGCTGTAGACTTAGGATCTTTTCTTTTGTAGAAATTCTCCTTTGTACAATCTTTTCTAGACATGTAATAGACTTTTATATCAAATAAAAATCCTCTTTCAACGTCTATATTCGATATATTTGCTGTGTGAAGTACTTTGTCCGAGCTCTGGCGCATGTAGTGTCTGGCGTATAGGTTTTCTGGTTCTGAAATTCCATGCTTCTACAAGACCCCCTTCAAAGTTTTCAAAACTTTTGGAAGTTTTGGAATACTTTGAATAAGAAGCATGGCGGTTGGGGCGCATGACTGTCGGGGCGCATAGATACTCCGCGCATCAGTGACGGGGCGCATGCTCCGCTCAGTTAAAAATGATAACGCCTCGATAACCAAAAAAGATTAATGATGATCCTTTTGTATTTATTTGCGGTTATCTCTTCACAGAACCCGAGGCGACGGCTGAGGTCACACTTCATCGGTTCACGCGTGTGACCAAGCCTATAAATAGGCGTGAGATGGAGAGAGAAAGAGTTCCTCTTCTCTTTGCTTTTGCCTTTTAGAGTTCTTCTTCACGAAAACCCTAACTTTCTTCTCTCAAGCGATGGCTCCCAAGATTCCTTGCAGCGGTACTGGCAAGGGAAGAGGCAAAGGAAAGGAGCCTGTAGGGGCTGCCGCGGCTGACGTTCCCCGTCTGCATGTCGACATTCGGCCGGCGGTGGTTGGTGAGTTTCATCTTCATACACCAACGCACATGGACCTTGAGTCTTGATGATGTGCCGAGGTTTTTGCCGCTGACGCGCATGGGTTTAAGCCCTGAAGATGCGCCGAGGCTCTACCGCTAACGCGCATGGGCTTAGACCCTGATGATGCGCTGAAGCTCCACTACTGACGCGCATGGGGTTAGACCCTGATGATGCGCTGAAGCTCCACTGCTGATGTGCATGGGTTTACACCCTGATGATGCGCTGAAACTCTACCGCTGATGCGTATGGGTTTACACCCTGATGATGCGCTGAAGCTCCACCGCTGATGCGCATGGGTTTACACCCTGATGATGCGCTGAAGCTTCTTTTTCAGACGTGCTATGCACTTTTGATGAGGCTCAGATTCCTTTGTTATTTTTAACATTCTTGAATCTTTGCTAGTGTCGATGACTGTCCCACTCTTGAATAAAGTACTTCTGGACGCTGTCATCTGCAGATGGGAGTAGATTATGATGAGGAAGTGATAAACCCTACTCAAGCTGCTATTATGCTGGATCAGCATCCTGAAAGAATGACTCAAATCCGGGAACAACCGTATGGGTTCCTCAAACGGATGATGGAGCGTGGTGTTTTGAAGTCTGCCACATCTGATAAAGTGACCTTCTTAAAGCCTGAGTTCCTGTTTGGGGACCGCCTTACTTCTACTGAAGCAAAGGTGTTGAAGGTCAAGGAAGACTGGTTCTTTACAGCAAGGGGAGTGCACATGACTGTTAAGCAACTCGAACGTCAATGGCCTTTAACGGCCTTCTGTCGACTTGCTTCCAAGAGGAGGATGTCTTGGGATCTAACCCCATCTCAGGTGGGACGGTAGCAGGCATCATCAAGATTGACTCTACCTCCGATCAAAGGGATACTTTGACCGCCGTACGGGCTGGACCTTCTTTCACCTGGCGGACTCTACGCCCTGGGAGCATTTATAGTGACGTTCCCATCAATACAGTTGCCTTTGGTGCTTCGACTTTTGCCAATCGCATGCTGTTGATGGAGCGATCGTACCCGAAAGGTGAATTTCGGGTAGAGGGTTGGTGTCATTACTTTGCCAAATGGGACAAGCTGACACTCTGGATGCTGTCACGGTTTCAAGCCGAACTCCAAGAGATGGGGCTGACCGCCGCGATCCGTGCTACTCAGGCAGGTGTTGACATCAACCGGCATATGTTCTTCGCGCTCCTGGAGATGTTTGATATCCATACCGGGACTTTCTTCACTCCGGTGGGGGAGCTAGGCCTTGCACTTCATGAAATGCATGAGTATCAAAGCTCCCTTGGGGATCAGAACCCTATGAGGAGTGCTTCCCGACCAACGAGGAGTTCCAAGTCCTGGGGAACAAAGCTGAAAAAATGATGGCCGTCTTCAAGGAAGTGGCGAGTCATCATTACTATATACAGAAGAGGGATAAGAGCGGGTCGCAGCCTCACGTGACCGCTTGGAGAGATTACGTCTTTAAGCAAGACAAGGAGGATCCCTCGCAGTTCTCTACTCCGTCAGCACTTTTCCGTAGCGAGCTGCTCTCCGAAATGAGCAGGTTAGGTGAGAAGAATCCCCGAGAGAACGAGGACTAGCAATCGGATGAATGCTCCTACAGCTGTTTTTGGCATCTTACCCATTGGATGTCGTCGAAAGCAGTATTAGCTGCGTATCTTATGGTTTGGCTTCGGGATTACATCTTCTCGGGTGGATCAGGCTCCGTAGGGAGGGTGACTCGAAACTTAATCCTGCCAGCAGTGAAGTTGGTTTTCGGCCGGCGCCTGGCTCTACTCCCCACGATGGTATGTAACCTGCTGTGAGGTTTACGGGAGTTTACAGAAAACGTGGTCCACGATCGCGGTAAGAATGAGAACTTCCCGCGTGTCGAACTGCCATTTCATTATCTGATGGGATGGTTAATTTTACACCATCCAAATGTAATGAGTCCGGGTTCGGAAGAAGACCATAGGGCTGGAGATGCATTCCTTCGTCATTTCCACCAGAGGAGCTGGTTGCATTCTGGCGTTCCTGTTTGCAGGAAGGTTTTATCCCGCCTTCAGGGGTGGGAGATTACCAAAGTAGGACCTGTCTTTTCGGGTTTTGAGGCCGGTAAAGATTTGATGGATTCGGTTGAGGATGCCACCACTCTGCCTCTATGGGGATTCTGCTGTTTACAAAGTATCCGGCCGTCCCATCTGGTGTACCGGAATAAGAACCAGTGCTACTTGGAGCCGTATTTACCGAGCCATTTTTCACGACAATTCGGCTACGCTCAGTTAATGTTGGATAATCCCAGTATCACCCTGGGGTATACTGGAAGCTTGCTGGATGGTGCTCGAGCTTGGCATTACTATAATGCCGGATGTACCGGAGCTCGCTTTACGCTGCCCGTCCAGAATCCACGGCCGCCCATTCTTTACTCGGCCGCCAAGTTTTACTGTGTTATGGCTGCTGCGCCTCCCGGATATGATAGGGAGACCAGTCTTGTTGTGGGTACCCCGTTAGCGGTGACCGGGAACACATCGACTAGGGTTCGATCGTACCGTCCGCCAGAGGTGGGTCATCGAGGTGTCCCTGCCGAATCCCCAGGGGGTCAGGCCGAACCTTCGGTTGATCAACCGAAACGACGTGCGGGTACAGAGGTTGGCTCTTCTGCATCAAAAAGGCAGAAGAAGGCATCGTCACCGACGGTGTCATCGGACTCAGCATCTACAGAGGTAAGGATGTCCCACATAGTCTGGTTTAGGTTCAACATTTCATGTAACCAATGCTTTCTTTTTGTAGGAGCCGCTAAAAAGAAGGCTCCGTACTCCAAAATATGGTAGGAGCAGGCCAAAGGAGATGGCGGGCTCGTCTGAAGTGCGCATCCCGCCGATTATAATGTCTCCCATGGAGGAGAACCCGGATGATGTTGTTGTCGTGGAGATTCCAGCATCCCCAGATTATGTCAGAAGGGAAGCTGAGGATGTAGCAGCTTTCGAGATGATAAAGGCCGCAGCGGGGGCCTTGGATGCCGAGGTCCCAGCAGACACGGGGCTTCCTGGTGATGAAGTAGGGTGGAGTTCGTCGTCTTCGGATGACGTCGCTCCAGAGTTGTAAGAGTCTATTGCGGGGGCAACATATATGGTTGGAACAACGGAGAGGGTTGATTCTCCTTCTTGTCGTGATGAGGGGAGGTCGGCTGCATCATTGCCGAGCCCTACCCCAGACTCAGCAGCGAAAGCTGAGTGGCTACCGATCAGGAGGTAGCGACAGATCCTGTCCCTGTAGAGGGATTTGATGAGGAGACTCGTTTGGCGGTCCTGACTTCAGGGGCGAGTCAGGAGACAAGTGTTGATCTCTCCGTTCTGCCAGGGGAGGTACTGGCTGCTAATAGCATGTTGGGGGCTGATGAGGTGGTTACTGACGCCGGAGGTTCTTTCGAGTTTGGGAAGGGTAAGGGTTTGATGGAACCCTCTGTTGCTCCTTCCACTTGGGGTACTATCTCGACGCCTGTCTCGGCTTCTTCGATTTCTTTGGCTCCTCGGGTTAGTAGTCCAGCCCCTGTTGATGAAGAGCCTGTTGATACCGAGGGCCCAGCCTCATGGATTGAGGCAGGCGGGCCTTCTTGCAATCCGCCTGCTAAAGCAGCTCCTCTGACTCCTGCTATGATATCGCAGGTACTGGCGGATGTAGATAAATACGTGAAATTCATCATCGAGGCAGTGTATAAAATGCTGCAGAGGGGTGTATCGGCTGTGATGGACGCCAATAGAAGTTTTACGACGGCAAGAACTCTGGCAATGCCTCATATCAACCTGATCCGTCTTTATTAGGGCCACGATCATATGGCCGACATTCTAGAAGCCTCCGTGGTCGAGTTGGACCAGCAGCTTTCCGAACTGCAGTGCATCCGGCGAAACGACCTCTCCGTCCTGATTGATACAAAGAAGGAGAAGCTAATCGCCGAGACTGAGTCTTCTTACCAGGCCATCGTGAGTGTCTGAGAACGCGAAGTGGCTGAGACTGAAGCTGCACTGGAGCGATTGTCTCACTCTATACGGGAGACGGTGGAGGTGCGAGCTGTGTTGGACACTAGTATCACGGAGATTGATGCCCAGATCCGCCACCTTGAGGACCAACGGGCCCGACTTCTATTAGACGCCGAACGTGTCCAGGCTGAACACGTAGCATTCAAGAAGGAGGAGGCAGCTTTCACCTACCGGGCTCTTGCTTTGGCTCAGCAGCGGTAGCAGCTGGATGAGAAGCATGAAAATGATACTTCTTCTGAGGCTATTGAAGCGATGCGTCAAGAGGCTAAACGTCGAGTCTTGGCGACTGTGGAGACTCGGGCGACAGACTTGAGTCATCGGATTGAAGAGCTTTCAGCCAATCCTGGGGATGTTTAGGGCTTGTAGTCTCTTCTCTTTGTGTATTTGCAACTCTTGCTGGGGATAGTGTAATCCTTTACTCTCCCTTTTTTTAGAAAATAAAGAAGTACATAATTTTCTGTGATGTGTTCATTTTTGCTGTCATGAACTTGATGATTTGTGTGGACCTATTATCTTTTACGCACCTTGGTTTTTAGGTACAGATAATAAGTTTGAAAGAACCAACAAGTTTGCTCAGAGGTAATATGGACGTGGCAAATATGGGATTCAAAATGATAGAATTTTCCCACTCAGAGGTGTTATGGACGTGGTATGAATGATTCTAGAGGATACGCGAAACTACTCAGAGGTAATGTGGACGTGGAAGTTCTGCGATTAATGTACGGCAACGCAGGGGTTGACTGTACGGGATGTTTACTCAGAGGTAATGTGGACGTGGTAAACATGATAGGCAGCGTAGTCTTATGGGATGTAAGATTCCGCTTTGTAGGGTGTAGGAAGACAACTCAGAGGTGATGTGGACGTGGTTATCCTTCTACTGGAGGATGCTACGGAACAGCTAGGTTCCGGAAGCGTATGATTTTGTGGACGGGAATTGTCAGTGAGCCCTGATGATTGGGTTCACAGATCCCCTTGTGGAAGTACATGTCTGGGAGATATCAAGAGTAATACTTCTTCAGGAACTTGCCGTTGATGGGCATCATGAACAAGTCCCCATTGGGTTTGACGAGGCGGTAAGCAACGTTTGAGTATACCGTCTCTATGATGAAAGGTCCTTCCCACTTGGGCTCGAACTTTCCTGGTGTCTTGTGAGTTAACACCATCGGCCTCCTGACTGCCAGAACCAGGTCGCCTACTTAAAAAGTCCTCTGCTTGAACTTTTTGTTGAAAGCCTGTGATATACGGGCTTGGTAGAGTTCGATGCGTTGTTGAGCTAGGAGACGCTTTTCGTCAAGTGCCTCCAGTTCCCGTAGACGACGATGTTTATTGTCCTCTTCTGTGAGTTGGTTTGTGATCGCTACCCGGAGAGAGGGTATCTGGATCTCGAGAGGTAGTACCGTTTCGCTGCCGTAGACCAAGGAGAATGGTGTGTTGCCTGTCGGTGTCCGTACCGTCGTGCGGTAGGCCCAAAGGCATTTGCCGAGATTTTTGTCCCAGTCGCGTTTGTTGGATGACACGACCTTTTTGAGTAGCCTGACGATAGTCTTGTTGAACGCCTCGGCCAATCTGTTTGCTGCCGTATTGTAGGCGGTTGATGCCACGTTTTGAATGCGATTCTTGTCACAGAATCTGTTGAAAACATGGCTGATGAACTGAGGACCATTATCGTGGATGATCCTCCGGGGTACTCTGAAACGGTAGATGATGTGGTGTTTGATGAAGCTGATCACCCTGGAGCTTTTCACTTCTGCCAGTGGAACTGCTTCTGCCCATTTGGAGAAGTAGTCAGTGATGGCTAGGATGAAGCAGTATCCTCTCGATGAAAGAGGGGTGATTGGTCCCACAATGTCTATGCCCCAAGCTTCGAAGGGCCAGGAGGCGACTGTAGGATGTAGTGGTTCTGACGGTGTATGAATAAAGTCTGCGTAAAGCTGGCAAGCATGGCACTTCTTAGCATATTCGATAGCGTCAGCGGCCATGGTTGGCCAGTAGTAGCTCATGCGTCGCAGTCGGTCCTGCAATTTAGGGCCAGGTTGATGGGCCCCGCAGGTTCCATCGTGAGCTTCTCGAAGGGCTTCGGCTGCTTCTTTGTTGGACAAACATCGAAGAAGAAGTCCATCGTAGGAGCGTCGGTACAGCATTTTAGTATCCGTATCACAGTAGAATCGAAGAGAGTATCGCCTGACTGAGACGGATTCTTTCGGGTCCTCTGGAAGAATTCCGTAGATGGCAAAGTCGATGAACGAAAATCTCCAGTCTCGGACATTAACACCGACACTGGTTGACATGGCATGGGCCACTCATGTGCAGAGGTTATTTTTAGGACAGACCAAGTCTCGACCCACCACTGTGACGTAGTGTTGAGTCCCGAGGGGTGCTGCCAATGAGGCTGCGAGGCCAGCCAGGGCATCAGCCTCCAGATTTCGTAGACGAGGTACGTGTTCGATGAAGAACTCGGTGAAGGTTGAAATAATGTTCAATGAAACTTCATGGTAAGGGATCAGATCTTCATGGCAAACTTCGTATTGCCCTCTAATCTGGTTTACGACGAGTTTTGAGTCGCCGTAGGCTTCCAGATGATTCACCCCCAGTTGTTGCGCCAGCTGGAGTCCCATAATGAGCACGTTGTACTCAGCAACATTATTGGAGCACAGCTTTAAAAGGGAGTAAGCACGCTGGATGACGAGCTGATCGGGGAAGACTAATACCATCCCCACTCCAGCGATGATTTGGCCTTTGGGGCCTGTTCTTGAAGCGCCATCGAAAAACATCCGTCAGACGGAGCCTTCTTCGGTGACGTTTGATTCTTGGACCTCATCCGGGATGTCTTCATAGAGTCTTGAGGACTCTGGGATGGGGTGTGCAGCTAAGAAGTCGGCTAGAGCTTGACCCTTAACTGCTTTTTGTGGAACAAACACCATGTTGTATGGCGTTAGCAAGATCGCCCATGTGGCAAGCCGGGAGTTTAATGATCCTGGCTTCGTCATGAGGACTCTGAGCAGATTGACTCGGGAAATGACATGAATTGTCTGGTCCGAGACGTAATGACGAGTCTTTTGGATGGCAAATACCAGAGCCAAGCACTACTTTTCAACGGGGTTGTACCCGTGTTTGGCCGCGATCAGAGTTCGACTGAGGTAGTAGATTGCTTGCACATAGCCTGTATCGCTGTTCTGAGCTAGCAGAGCACCGAGGGAATGATCCATAGTACAGACGTAGAGGATAAATGGTTTGTCGGCGATGGGTGCCACCAGGACTGGCAGGCTTGTCAGATAAGCCTTGATGTCGTCGAAAGCCTTTTGGCACTCTTCTGTCCAGACGTAAGAGACTCCCTTCTTTATGAGCTGAGTGAAGGGTTGGCATTTACCAGAAAGGTTTGCTATAAACCTCTGGATGTATGCCAGACGCCCTTGTAGGCCTCGATGTTCTCGAAGGTTCTTCGAAGGGTCCATATCGAGGATGGCTTTGGTCTTCTCGGGATCGACATGAATGCCTTTCGCCGTGATGATGAAGCCCAAGAACTTACCGCTAGAAACCCCTAGGAAGGATTTAGCGGGGTTCATCTTGAGCTGGTGCGCCCGTATGAGATCGAAGACTGTCTTGAGGTCTTACAAGTGATCTTCTTTGAGACGGCTCTTGACTGCGATGTCTTCAACATAGCATTCGACTGTCTTGCGAAGATGCTGACGAAAAATGGTGCTCATAGCTCGTTGGTATGTCGCACCAGCGTTCTTCAAGCTGAAGGGCATCACTGTGTAGCAGAAAACACCCTTCGGAGTCCTGAATGACGTGTGTTTTGCGTCATCGGGGAACATCTTGATCTGGTTGTAGCCTAAATACCCGTCCATGAAAGACATGCGCTCGAAGCCACATGTGTTGTCGATCATCACGTCGATGATTGGAAGCGGGAATTCGTCATTCGGGCAGGCAGAGTTGAGGTCCCTGAAGTCGGTACAAACTCGTATCTTTCCATTCTTCTTGGTGATGGAGACGACGTTGGCTACCCAATCTGGGTGTTGTTCTTCACGGATGAAGCCGCTGGTCAAGAGCTTGTCTACCTCCTGATTAATGGCGTTCATGATGTCCGGACGAAAGCGTCGTTGTTGTTGTTTGATAGGCTTGGCATCAGGTAAGATGTTCAGCCTATACATCGCTATCTGGGGGTCAAGTCCTGGCATATCTTCGTAGCTCCAGGCGAAGACGTCGATATACTCCTTAGCCAGCTGGATTAAAGATTCTCGGTCTTCTCCTTTTAGGCTTTTGCTGACGAAGATGGGTTTGGAAGAAGATCCATCCCCAAGGTCGATCTGCTCGACCTCGTCTTCGGTGGGAGGTTCACGAGACTCCCACTGTTCTCCCAGGCGTTGAGCCCAAGGTTCTTCTTCAAAGAATTCTGGCGTTTGGCCTTCATCTTCTTGAGGTTGTGCTGATGTCATGTTGGCTGACAGCACTTTCTTGAAGACTGATCCGATGCTGGTATCGGAATCCCAAGTCGATGCTTCGGACGTGTGAGAATGTTTTACCTCTTCTGCGTCTGAACTCTCTGGAGTTGACGGTAGCGTGACATAGCCTACCCCCCGTCGAGTTTTGTTGTAGTAGTCCTGTGGCTTTCCTTTAGGTGTCGGAAGCCGGAGGGGGAGACGTCGACCCTTGCCGTAGTTTAGGCCTTTGTCGCTTTTTATGTCGTAACCCATCTTTTGGATGAGGTACTTTGCCTTGTCCGTGTACCGATAGACTTGCATTCTGCCGGTATCTAGTTCTGGCTCGAGTGGCGGGAGGTCTTAATGACGCTCAACTTTGCCGAAGATGATGGATTCTTCGTCTCGATTTCGTGGCGGGACTACGTAACAGACCGCTTGGGACGGGACTACTCGATTTACATGATGGACGGTCGTTATTTATGTTTGCAACGACCGTAGAGCGTTATCTAATGTATACATGGCATTCCAATGTGGAAGACTAGAATAATTAAAAGACGCTCTATTATTGATGAAATACGAGATTTTATCCCGCGGGATTACATTGTCCAGAGAGGGGGTATCTACATCCGCAGAGATATATTCCCCTAGCTCTTCATCTGTGGGTACTGGAGTAGGATTGGCAGAATCCACCACAGCGTTGGTCTTGGAGTCCGAGAGGACTATGCGGGCCTTTTCTGGCATCTTGGATGTCGGCGGCTTGCTTTTAAGACGCACCTTTAGAGGTGCCTCCACTGTGCCTCCGGTAATTGGCGCCTTCCCCTGTAGTTTCACCACAAGGGGAGCCGATGTTTGAGGCGGCTTTCCCTTTAGCCGTATCTTCAGGGGAGCTTCAGGAGCAGCTGGTGCCTTCCCGAGCAGCTTAATGCTCATGGGAGGCAATTTCTGAGGCAGTTTTCCTTTGAGTCGGATCTTCAAAGGAGCGTCGGAAGTGACCTCAGGCTCCATGTTCGGCTCTGCTGCCATCTCAGATTCGTCATCAGCATCATTGGCTTCTTCCTCGTCAGGTGACTTGTACAAGTCAGAATCCGTAAAGTAGGCTTCGATCCCTTTGAAAGGATCGATGTCCGCGAACTCCGTCCGGATGACATTGTTGGTGGATACGTACTCATACATTGGTAGAGCGTAGATGGCACCACCATGTACTCATGCAGCCATGGGCGACCCAACAGCAGGTTGTAGTTGAATTCGGCGTCCACGACATAACAAGTGACCTCGGTTCTGAGGTTACCGATATGGCACTTTAGTCGTATTTTGCCTAGCAGCTCGCTTTTGCTGGCGTTGAAGCCGCTGATAGTTGTATTGGAGGGCGCCAACCGGTACATTGGGATCCCCAGTGTTGAGAGCAGCGTCTTCGGGATGATGCTGAAGGAAGAACCCGGATCGATCTGAATCCGCTTCACCTTGACTGAACCGATATACCCTGTATAATACAGCGGCCTGTTGTGTCGGTTGTGCTTGAGCAGCATGTCCTGTTGGGTGAAGGTTATATTGGGGATAACCTCATCCGCACAGTGGCAGTGCGTGCATACAGTCGAGAGATCTTCAGGCTGTTTGACCTGACTGAGAAAGGATTTAGCGTCCTTCAGAGCTTCACAGAGAGCTTCTAGGGAGTCCTTGGAAAGACGAAAGAGCTCAAACAGAGATAGGCGGACGGGAGTACTGGCCAGTTGTGCCAGTATGTCGAAGTTGTGGGGCTTGGCTAACCCCGAAGCATTCTCCTTTCACAGAGGCCTATCGATGCGGGCCTCTATCTGCTTCCATTTATTGGTTGTTGGGGGCTTAGACGGGCCCTCCTCCTGGATAGCAGGGACGGTGCAAGGAGGCACCACCTCGACGGCAGCTTCGTCGGGTTAGGCATTCTGTTGTGAACGAGTCTGTACAGGAAGTGCCTCTTCTGCTGAAGAAGAGACCATGCGACAAGACTTGATCTTCCAGCATTTGGATTTGGAGGTAGGGCGTACCTCCGGTTGAGTCACCTCGGAGACGAGATCAGGATGAACCCAGAAGATCTCTCCCCGAGATGTGGTGAGTGGGATGAGTCCACTCACATTGTCACGAGTAGGTGGTAAGTTAACCACCTCTATTGTCACCTTAGGGATGGGGACGACGCCATCTTGTGTTGTAGTCGGCGGCAGGGTGCCAAACTGGAGTGAAACCACATTGGCCGACACCATCTTCTCCTCGTAGTCGATGGAGATTACATCTGCATTGATCATGCGCTGGATGTAATTCTTGAGGACATAGCAGTCCTTGGTTGGGTGTCCGACAAACCGATGGTAGTGACAGTACCTCGGGTTGTCCACTTTCCTAACCTCGTCGGGATGCTTCGGGTCCGGCAGCTTGATCTTGTCACCCAGCTTCAGTATCTCAAAGAGTTGCAGGGTGTCTTCGTCGTTGAACGAATAAACCTCCTTTGGCCTTGGTGCAGGTGGAGGCTTCTGAGTAGGTGCTGACGCACCTTTTGAGGCATTGACAGTCAATGCCTGTTTCCTCTTCGTGTCTCGTCCGGGGTTGTTGGCTGCAGGCCGTTTCCCCTTGTCCTCAAAGGCAGAAAAACTGACTCCCAGAAGACGAGCATTGGCCGCCTTCTTTTTCGCGGCTTCTGCTTCAATGATCAAGGAGCTCCAGTCGGGAGGAGTAGAGTTGAGCCAGAGTTTGACTGCAGGAAGCATGTTCATGCTACAGGAGGAGAGGAGCGCATTTTCTGGCATGCCCGGGGGCAGTCTGAAGCAGGCATGACGGAAACGTTCGATGAACACTCGAACCGTTTCCTTTTCCTTCCGGCGTATCTCTATAAGGGACGCCATTGTCATGTCCTTTCCGTCATCGTAGAAACGGTCGAGGAAAAGGCACGTCAGGTCGTCGAAGGAGGATATGGAATTGTCGGGGAGGCTGCAGTACCAGTTGTACGCCACTCCCTTCAGTGTTCCGACAAATATGCTGGTGAGTAGCGCATCCTCCTTTGGAAGATATCCCGTCTGAGACTGGAAGTACGTCAGATAGCGACGAGGAGAGTCCTTCCCGTCGTATGACGTCAGTGTTTGTGGTTTATACTTAGGAGGATAAACCACTTTGTTCCACTAGAGGAGATAAGGCTGGGGAATCCCCATCTTTTGGCGCTCATCTTGTCTCGTCTTGGACTCAAAGAGATCGCGCAAGTCCCTGATCATCTCGACCACGTCTTCCGTAGAGCTGGGAGTCGGCGAAGGTGGTACCACCTGAAGTTGAGCATTTGAGGGCTCCGATGTCCGAGGTACTTCTCGGCGATCCGTATCCAAGGATACCCATTGAAGGGGTATACTTGATTCTCCATTGGCCCCTGGGTCGGGACCAGTAGAAGGTGTCTTGGCCAAAACTGATAATATCTCAAACACTGCTTGAGTCAGTGTTTGCATGAAGGCAGAGAGGGTTTTGAGTCCTCCCCCAGCCATGTATACTGTCATAACACGGCTGGAAGTGGATGGATCGTTTGATGCTTCGCTCTCGGGTTCACTCTCTTGTTGGGGAGTTGCCTCTCCTGGAGCTTCATCCTGGCCACCCCCGGCTATGTTCTGGAGAACATTCTCGACGGGAGCATCTGCAAGGGCCTGATTACCCTTGGTTCCGTCTTGAAGGACTTCTTCATCGTCGAGACTCGAATCCGTGGGGGCTAGACTACCCCCGACTGTGTTTTGGGGGACACCCTCGTCTTGAAGGACAGGGGCTAGGTGACCCTCAGCCATGTCCGACAGGCTGACTTCGAGAAGATCAGCCTCAGCTGTGCTTTGGAAGACAGTTTCGTCTTCGGAAGGAGGCTCGAGAAGGGTCTGACTACCCCCAATTTCCTCCAAGATCTTCTTTCTCCCCCGAGTGCCTTGAAACACTCCGGAGGACGAGACACTCGTCTTGGTTTTCCTCGGCTGGCTCTTGGACGAGGACGAGAAGTTGTCAGTCGTCTTTCGGACTGACGAGGAGATCATGTTGCATGAAGCAACCCTCGGCTCTTCTTTTGTTGACACCTTCTTTCCAAGGCGACGTCGGAGGGGTGTCGACGATTGCAGCCGATGGAACACTGACTGCCTTGGTGGGACTACCGCCTTGCAACAGTAGTTGATAGTGACCACAGCACAAGTGTGCCCTGTGAGGGGCGCATCGTACTTGTCGGTCGGCTCTCCTGATCGGCGCATGTGAGTGATCACGTTGCGCAAATCGTTGGAGGAGACTGCCACCTTCACACCCCCTTCAGGTGCATGGCAAGGCCAAGCGCCAGGGTGGTCAGGTGAATGCTGCGCCCCCTGATCTAACACCAAACAGGCGTCCCGATCAGTAGTGGGGGAACAACATTTGAAGTTACTTGAACGGACCTCAGACGCACAACCAGAGGAGGCGTGGGAGTTCAAGTCCACTGGATTTGCCTTACTCAACTTGGTTGTGCATGCAATAGATGCGCCCAAGTGAGGCAAGGACTTTGAAGGTCGGCTTGTTTCTGGCACAGAAGCACCTGAGTCGACCTTGTATAGCTTACCATCAGCAGCGCGCATGATTGTGAGCGCATGCTTCTGGCTTGCTGCTGGCATAGCACGTTTAGGGCGTAGGGCCCGTGCTGCATTGGACTTCTTCGTACCAGTCCGCTGGGGCGCATAATACTCAGAATCCAAATTCTCCTTGCCATTAAAGCGAGTGAGTCAATCAAATACAGAGATCTTCTGTGGTGCATCAGAGGTGATGCACGGGACATTGGCTGCGCCCCTGCTCCGTCGATGCATCTTCCTCGCCTGAGAGGGAGATGGCTGGGGAATGTGGTCAGCCGCATGTTTCCCCGAGAGATACGCTGTACCAGTAGGCGCATCTTGGTTGCTGAGAACGTCAGCAGGAAGGGAAGGCTGGATCGGCGCATCCCCTTCGGTGGTGGTGCCCGAGGCATCGACCTTGCGCACCCAGACTCGGCGGGTCTTCTTCAGCTTCGGCAGCCGCTTCGAAGGACTCGCACTGCCTTCAGAATGAACTCCTCATACGCCTGTTGATTGAGGCGTACGACCAGCGTCTTGTGGGAGGATCCCACCTTCACATCGTCGGATTGCGACACAGCTTTCTCGGTGGAGGAGAAAGAGGTCCCTAGCAGAGTCGCCAGCTTGTTTGCCATTAAAATTCTTTTATTGTAAATTTCAATACAAACAGAACAGTGTTACAATATAGGACTTAGATGTAGTCCTTGGAGTACACTTTTGTTTATCTAGGTCCCTTGTACCGATGGAGCGAGTGGTAATACGTTGACTCTGTTGACGATCTGACGACGGTTATCGGTTCTCTGAAGGTCTGGATTGCTCTGGGTGCTGGAGCTTGCTGAGAGGAGGAAGACGTTGAGTGTCTGTATCTGCCTCTCTGGTGGTGTGTTTTTGTTTTTTCGTTGCTGTCTGTGTGTGTGTGAAGGAAATGATCCCTATTATTTATAGTCTTGCAGGCTGGCTGCTCATGCACACATATGTAGGATACGCCTGGACACGGGGACGCCACGTGGTGATTGCTGATGGAGGCACATGGACGATGCGCCCTGATCGAAGGGTTGAATTCTTCATGCTGCTGTTGTGAGCCGGCACGTAGCAGAGAAGAAGATCTTTCTGTTGCTGAGATCTTGGGTGAACTGAGTCAAAAGACACGTGTCGTCGACTCATGGCTCGAAGATTTCGGATTTGATGGGAGAATGATTTGGCAGGATGCGCCTAGGATTGGGCGCACGAGGAGACTTTGGCTTGTAACCTTTAGGAGTCACAAACCATTCTGGGTGCATGGCTTTTGAGGCGCATGCGAGGCTTCAGTAGTGACTTAACTCCTGTCTTTCGGGATCAGAGAGAAGTCTGGGGCGCATGGCTTTTGAGGCGCATGCAGAGCTTTAATGGTGACTTTCCTCCTGTCTTTAGGGATCATTGAAAAGTCTAAGGCGTATGGCTTTTAAGGCACATACAGATTTGGGCGCATGGCTGCAGAGGCGCATGCGAGTGGTTGGGTGGCTACGTGGCAGTAGCCGTCGGAGGGAAGTAATGATGATGCTGATGTTGGCGACGCTTCGTCTTCTGAAAAAGCTGTCAACTGTTCAGACTTTGGGAGTCGTGCTGCCAACTCTGTCAGTTCGGCATTTAATATTTTCGACATTCGATGGACAGCTGAGTGGGTGCATCGATCGGTGCTCCACTAGGCGTATGGCGACGCATGGGGGCGCATCCCCTATGATGTGCTTGGTGCTGAAGGGCGCGTCTGTGTGATGCGCTATCTGGCCGGCGCATCCGCTTTGTGACACGTCTTTAATGGTTCGACTGTTTCGATCTTCGAGTGCTTTAAATAGTCGTTTTGACTTGGCTGAATTCGAAGCGTCCGGTTTATCCATTTAATACAAATTCATTGCACGGAATTCGGAGAGCCATCCACTTGGCGCATGAGTTTGATTTGCCCGGTCTATAAATAGTGTCATGGAGAGAGTTTGCTTCTCGTTCTCTCACGTTCTTCCGACATGAACTTGTTTACTCGGATGCATTCTGTTGATGAGATGCTCCCGAGGGTGAAGATGCGACGTAATGTCCTCATTGATGCACTTGAAGGTGACTGTTACATCCAAAAGTCGAAGTCGAGGGCTTCCGCGGCAGGCAGAAGGTGCCTGTTGCATCCAAAGATCGGGATGCTCGAGCCTCGTCTTCGTTATTCTGGAAGAGCCGCAGATCGGAATGACGGTGCTGCGGCTTTGGGGGCTCTTTCTTCCTTCAAAGTGGGTGTCGCCCACTCTGGTTGTGTTGAAAGCTGCTCCTTTAGCCGCGGTTTCGATTACGATCTTCCTTCGCCTTTGGAGGCTCTTTCGAAGCCTCCCCTGGCCACAGGTCGGCTTGCGGTGCTCTTCTCTTCCTCGATTTGGGGAGCTCTTCCTCCAGCTAGAGAGTTGATTGTCACCCTCGTTCTGCTCAATAAATGCTTCATTAGTCAAAGTATTTAGACGGCGGTGAGCCTGGCTGGAAGAGCGGCACATAACTGGGCTGCTGAAGGGATGCACATAACTGAGCTGCTGAAAAGGATGCGCCCTGCTGAGGGCGCATGGTGGGATGTGCCTGACTGAGGGCGCATGGTGATTGCTGTGCCTTTTTGAGGGCGTATGGTGGCTGCTGGCTGTAGACTTAGGATCTTTTCTTTTGTAGAAATTCTCCTTTGTACAATCTTTTCTAGACATATAATAGACTTTTATATGTAATAAAAAGTCCTCTTTCAATGTCTATATTCGATGTTTTTGCTGTGTGAAATACTTTGTCCGAGCTCTGGCGCATGTAGTGTCTGGCGTATAGGTTTTCTGGTTCTGAAATTCCATGCTTCTACAATAAGTACTACCACAAGTTCGCACAATTTGCAAAGACTGACCTGTATGGGCTACCACAAAAACTTGTTACGACCCGCACCCGCTATTCAGATGCGAGTACGTGTGCAAGCTAGCCTACGCCGCAGTATCGACGATAGAACGCTGTCTTGGCCATAATGCTCAGAATCACAATAATGCTTATAAAATAATATCTTTTATTTGATCATTCACACTAACTAAATAAAATTATAATATCCAAGTTTATATTTGAATACAAAGTACAATGTCTCATAAATTATCAAAAGACAACTAAATAAATACTCAACTATCTAACAAGTCTCCAGGTTTGGCCTCCGCATATACCCATGTCTCCCTAAGAATCTAATACAAAAGAGTAGCCACGACTATCTGAAAAATATGGTTTCCAGTCAGGAAGGAAACAAGTACAATTTATTGAATGCAGTTCCAACTATATGTTAACGACTATAAGACAATTGTTAGTCATAGAATACCAAGACAGAAGGAACAAGAAACATGAAGAATACCAGGCAGGAAAATATATGAGAGCATTAACAAGAGAATATAATTATCTATGTGAGTACTCTTTCGATATGTGATCGGTCTGGGCAGTTACACCACAAGGTCTACATTATTTATCAAGGTCTATATTTTTTATCAAGGTCTGCTGTGCAAAAATAAACATGGGCTAAGGTCTGATCACATATCTATTTAGTACTTCCCCGTCCCGACACCATATACAAGAAAGAAGACATGACTTATACAAAAAAAATGAAGTGCCATCGTGTAACGAGCGTGTCAGGAATCAAGTATTATATAACTGAACAGTGTAATATAGGAATTAAAATATTGAAAACAATCAATAAATGTACTCGTCTGAGGTCCTTAGCTGGTGGAACAGATAGTACCATTGCATTCAGAATCGTCCAATTGGCTAGGGTAGCACGCAAAACTAATAATATCCAACGACTTAGTGAGCCACAAAAGTCAAACTCCTTCGATTGTCTCCGAATGCTGAAACAGACATCACCAACGTGTTTGGTATTAAAGAATGTCTAAAAATGCCTACCCAAAAGTCCAATTCTGGGCACAGGAGGAAAACGTCATAATTTCGGGTCAAAACGATGTCCACCGTTGGACCCGCTTTGTACCAAAAAGTATGCCAGCACCTAATGTCTCTAAAGTCATCAAACTATATGTTTACAGGTCTAGTTTGACGATATAAACCCAACATATATCCAAAATTGGATTCCCGTGGGTCATGCACAAATTTGCCCGTTGGATCGGGTCGCGGGCCTGCCAAAATAGTGTTCCGGTCGACCTTCTCGGAATCGGACCAAACTTGGCACAAAGGACCAAAAAAATGACACGGTTCTATTGGCGCTGACGAACTTGCACAAAGTTATGGGCTAGTTTGCAAAGAGGCCGTACGGGGTATCTCGACCGATACGCTTTGATTTCATCGCGCACGCACAACGAGATCGAGTTCCGTCGAATTCCACACGTCGAAAATATCCATACGTATCTTTTGATGCGCATGGGTTGCAACCACATCGCCTAGTTTGTCCGGGAGCACCCCTTATGGAAAGTTTTTTCTAGAAATTTGTGGTTTTAAGCACTGATTTTTAATAAATTTCAAAACTGTTTTAACAACAATTTAACAAACTAAATAAAAGCAAGAGTGGGATTTTAATCTCCTATAGGTTTTCTGTAATTATATTCAAACATATTTTTGAAACTATCGACAGATTGACTAAAAATCGCCTTCCAAAATGGTGTTTTAGACAGTTCTTGTTTTTGTCTTGCTTTTCCAGAAATCGGGTTTTGGTCATGTTTTTATTAGATTTCTCGTCTAATCCTTATCAATTCAACACGAACTAATTTGCAGGGTTCCTAGATGGTTATGTAGGTGTTCTATAGAATTTTATGGAGCCGAAAACGATCTAATATATACAAAAAAAAGCTGTGGTGAAACGTCATACCTGGTTGTGCCCGTAAGGTTACGACAACAGGTACTGCTTGTGCGCGCGGTGGAAGGGTCGTGTTGTCAGGTAGCGCGGCGGGGTTAGGTTTTTTGTATAGTCGGTTCTTGGGGCTTCATGTTGTTGTTGTGTGTGTGTGTATATATATATATATATATATATATATATATATATATATATATATATATAAAAAAAAAAAAATATATATATATATATATATATATATATATATATATATATATAATATTATATATAGATATATATATATATATATATATATTATCAGGTTTAGGAACAGGGGTTGGTCGCGGTTTTATGCTAGTAGCTTCTCGCGAGATTTTTAAATCTCACGAGAAATTGAGATTAAAGTTTTTTTAAGTTTTTTATATATATATATATATATTATATATATATATATATATATATATATAATTAATATGATTAATAGAAATCTCAATAAAAAGGAAACTATCTTAATAGTATTTAAAAATTCCTATAAATCTATCAACTCTAAAGTAACTCTTCTAGGATCATATTTTGGAATATATTGTATATACAAAATATTTAATACATATATTTATTTAATATGAGGAAAATCTATATACACCAAATGTATATATAATTACTCTAAAATAAATCTCAACAAATTTTTATAAAACTTCCTGAAATTCCCAAAAATAATTTTAAAAATTATTTAATAAAAATTTGACAAATACAACTACGAACTACTTTTATTGCAACACTTACCGATTATTTTTATTGTTAACAAAATCATTATAATTAAATACAAGCATTTTTTATAATGAATAAAATACTATAAAGTGAAAAAAAATAGTAAAATTTTTCTAACTATTTACAAAAAATACAAATATTTAGCACATAAACTCGTACCATTTATGTAATGCTACTTTTAACCTGCTATCAAGATATTAACAAGAATATAAAATTAAAAAATTCAAGTAAATAAAAAATACTGTATAATATATTAGGTAAAATAAATTAAAAAAATCTCTAAAATTAGGGGGTTTTACACTAGGCCTATACCTACGTGGGTTGAGTAGTGTGGTGAACATGTGGGTAGAAGAGGGACAGTGTAGGCAAAGGTTTGGGGATACATATAGGTGTCTTTTAGGAGTGAGAACCTATAGGCATATATGAGATACATGTGTAAGGATGTCAGTTGTAGGTATAGGTATATAGGATACTTGGGATGATAGAAATGATGGAGAGGGCTGTGCAAGCTTAAGAGAGAAGGGTACTTGTGTGTTCATAGAGTGCGTGTGAACCTGTTAACTAGAGGGATATAGTATGTGCTTGTGAATGTATGTGTTGACGAGTGAAGGAATGGTAGTGTATCAGTATTGGTGTCAGCTTGTAAGGAGGAGAGATACGGGTTGTGTGCACCTGTGCACATGTGTGTGCACAGGACTAAGTAGATACATTAGTAGTAGAAAGGTGTGTAGACATCAGTTAGCAAGAGGCTTTGGATTGTGACGGGTTTTGGACTAATAGTCAGTAGCAATAGAGCATATGAGGGGAGCTCTGTTGTGACAACAACATTAGAATTAGAAATAGGGCAATTGGGAATGCAGGCTTTACATTTTGTAGGCCAAAGTAGGACAGTAGGTAAGGGGATAGGTGATTGTTTATAGGTCGATGTTTAGGTAGACATATAAGCATAGGGAATGGGGGTTTAATGTATAGGTAATATAACTGATCTAGGGAAGATTGGTTAGGTAATGTTAGGATAGGTATTGGGTTACCTATCTAGAATTATTGTAGATAATGTGATAAGGAAACATATGTGGCAATGCATTAAGATAGATAGATAATGTGTAGGGTACTTAGGTAATGATTTAAGATAATAGGTAATGAATTGAAGTATTGTTAAATTAGCCTATAGGTGCATAATATAGCCTAGGTACATAGTGTATGGACCCAATATCCTAGAGATGGACTCATACAACCTAGAAATAGCTAGTTTAACCTAGTTTGACTAGTATGACCTAGGGTTGACCTAACTTGACTATTTTGACCAAGAAATGACTCTATGACCTAGATTTGGACTAGTTTTACTTGTTTTCATTCTAAAACTTGGTATTGACATAATATTCCATGTTTAGGTCTTCGAAGCACCATATCAGATATCGTTGATACTTCATACTGGATTTTAGGCGAGTACATTCTCTGATAATTTCCATTATCTGATACTTATTATGATTCATGTATTTAGTGATGTTCTACTTGATTCCTGAAATGATGGTCACACGAGTTAGTTGTTAAAGTTCCTATTTTGATATACATACTGTTCTCATATCTTATTGTACATTTTAATCTTTCTGCTCATGTGTTGACACCATCTTGTGCTATTATGGATAGCCAATCCTATTGAATTGAGCCGTACTCTTGTACTATTATGGATAGCCAATCATACGTTACCCGTATGATTGAGCCGTACTTCTGTACTATTGTGGATAGCCAATCCTGTAGGGTTGAGTCGTACTAAGTGATATTGTGGATAGCCAATCCTATTGGATTGAGCCATACTATTATGGATAGCCAATCATAAGTTACCCGTATGATTGAGCCGTACTATTGCAAACACTATATTGATAGAATACTTGTTGGAAATGATGATTCAAATACAATTAGTTCAGTTTCTTTCCTATCTAATTCATGCTCATTGCGATGCCCTTATTACTCTATATTTTCATTCTTGTTACATGATATACTAGATAGTTATGGTACAGTTCATTATGTTTATCATGTATTACACTCACTATTACTATTTTATAGCTCTTGTCATTTAATTGGAACTGCTGTTAGAGTTTGTGTTTTGCTCCAATCTTGACTGGATATATTTTTTAGATGATGCAGAGGACGAGTGCCCTACCTACTATGGCTCACAGGACATAGTAGGCATAAATTAGGATACCTTGGCACAAGAGGGCCTAGTTCCAGCTGAGAATCTCATTATAAAGTATACACAGGACGTAGTAGGCATAGACGCAGAGTAAGGCGTTCCCGACGCTCTATCAAAATGATTATGAAGCTAGCTATATAAAATGAAGAGCTAGCACGATGTCAAATATACATGATCATAGCCAGCTACAATCTAAATAAATACACTCATGTGAAAAGGAAAATATCTAGAATATAAGGCTAAACATGTGCATATGGCTAAATGTACAAATGATACAATATGTTATAATAGTGGTGAAGAAGAAACCCACTCATTCCCTTCAGCGGTCATCCTCCTGCTGCACGCCATCAATCAGGAGAAGATACGTTAGATCCTTAGGATCATGCATCAAATCTATCTAAACAAAACAAGAGGGGCCAGGCCCCAAACATAAAGTATC
>JANAVB010028216.1:0-28891 GCA_029216955.1 Iris pallida
ACAAGTTGGTAGTCTACCTAACGTCGCTGCAACCCACGTCGACAGCCCTCGCGCCACCGCCTCCGCCCTCCTCTGCCTCTGCCTCCGCCTCCTCCTCTCCCCCCTCCCCATGCCACCGCACCCCGCCTCCGCCTCCTCTCTGTCTTCTCCCCCTCTCCTCCTTCTCCCCCCCCTTCCCACGCCACTGCCCCCGTTGTCACCCTCATTTCCCGTAATTCGTATTTTACTTGTAGTTGGATTTTTGGCATGTATTTTTATTTTTTTCAACTTGTAGAATTTTGGGTTTTCTCGTATTTTGGATTTCGGCCCGGCTTGGTTTTAGTTGGGTTGGTTTTGGTTTGGTTGATTTTAAACCCAATGGAACACTTTAGCTATACTCTACCCTCATTCCACCAACCACCCTCATTAAATTCCCACCTAACTTTCTCTCTCCTCCATAATTTCCATTAATTTCTCCATCTTCTTCTTCCTCCTTCCTCCACCAACACCATAGGCAAGTGCACCTTGCCAACAAATAAGAACCATATTTTATTTGTCCATTAGCTAGATTGGGCCATGGAGAACAACATTAGAACTTGACATTTTGTGATTTGAAGTCTCCATTGTTCTAGATCTAAGTGTTAGCTATTTTCAGATTTTCTTGGTTTTGATCTATTAAACTTAGAATTTTTCTTGTTTTGATGCTTCCATGTGGAAGAGAATTCAATTTTACTCAAGTTAGAACTTTGAAAATCCAAATTTGGTTTTGAATTGGTCAAGTTATGGAAATTGGAATTTTGTGTTCTTGGAGGTTGCACTCGGCTTGTTTGGAGAAGAAGACCCCTCCAGCCGCGCTGTTTAGCGCCGGGCTGCTCCCTGTGCCGCGCTCTTTAGCGCTGGTTGTCGCCCCGCGCTGCCCTCGCACGCGTACGCTGTGCTGCGCGCTTGCTGGCAAGCGCCCGAGCGCGCCCAGCCGACCGCGCTGCCCCCTGCGCCATTGGCCCCTTGCGCCATTGGCCCCCCGCTGTGCCATCGGCCCCCTGCGTCATCGGCCCCCGCTGCGCCATCGGCCCCCTGCGCCATCGACCCCCGCTGCGCCATCGCCCCCTGCGCCATCGGTCCCCTGCGCCATCGGCCCACGCAGCGCCATCGGCCCCCCATGCGCCATCGGCCCCCGCTGTGCCATCGGCCCCTACGCCATCGGCCCCCCCTGCACCATCGGCCCCCGCTGCGCCATCGGCCCCCTACGCCATCGGCCCCCGCTGCGCCATCGGCCCGCTGCGCCATCGGCCCCCTGCACCATTGGCTCCCTGCGCCCCTTGGTGCGCTGCGACCATTCCCGAGCGCGTCTTTTGGCGTCGCTTACCCGAGCCCCTTGCCTGGCACACCCTGTGCCATGGCTTCCCTTCTAACCCTTGGTGTCCCCTTAGTCCTTGATTTTGTTCTCTTGCTGATTTTGCTCTCTGAGATCTTGATGCCCACGGCACGACTTGGTTTGACCCGGCACGCCTTGACACGATTTTTGTGTTTTACTTTATGGCTAGCATTCTCAGATTTTAGGCAGTAACTTGTTGGGTGCTTGTAACTTGTGGCTTTTAACTTGTAACCTGCGACCTGTAATTAATCCCCTGTAAGTTGATATCTTGTTAGTGGCCCGCCGTGGCCCACTGCTGACTTGACTTGACTTGATAACCTGATAACTCGATGCTGTTGCGACAGCTAACTTAACTAAACTTGACTTGCCCTGACACCGTGGGTGTTCTTTCTTGTTGCGTTTTCCAAATCTATTTGTCTTGTCTTGCATCATGTCTAGGACGTGCCTCCCTGGGTACCACGACCAGGGACTCATACTAAATTGGATTAGGCTAATGATTAGATCAAACTAGAATATGGAGAATTTCCAATCACAAGCAATGTCGTTATCTGGGCGCCTTAATGGACTTGTAGCTTGCCGACGAGTAGAATACATTTCCAGCACACTGTTATGTATTGCACCCTCTAAGTCACCTAAGGGTATATCGTTTCTTGGCGATGTACCCAACCATACTCTCAACCCGCGAAAGGATAACTAGATAGTCTGCAGGGCTTGGGACTGGGAAATTCTCATTGCATCTTGTTAGTAATTAGGCTTGTGATAACCCTAGTTAGTTAAAGTAGTAAGCCATAGTAATTGCTTGGCCGCTTGTGAATGAATGTTGTCTAGCCCTGTCTAAGTCTTGTTTAGTCCCAGTACCTGGTTTCCCCCCTAACATGATTGTTTTACTTGTCTTAACATAAATGGATAGAGACAAGTGCTATTCAGGCGAAGGGTTACAACCCCGGTCCTTGTTTGGTTTACGGATTGTAATCTGGCTCCCGGAATGGTTCCATGTCCCTAGGCGTTTATTGTCCTGTTGTACTCTTTATTACTAGTACTTTCTTCCATTTCTAATGTTCTGATATGCTGGCTTTTGTTCTTATTTCGTGGCCTCCTTTGTGGCACTTGCACTTCTGGGGTTTGACCCAGCTGGTTTTGTGTAGCCAGATTTTGGAGCAGCACCCGAGGATCTACCGAACCTCCAGCCCGATGGTGGCGACTAGAAGGAACCCGGGCCACGAGTGGGTTTTCTATTTTGTTTCGCTCACTCTATTGTAAAATTCTTCTTTTAAGGCGTTTAGCCGACGAGCACCTGTTAGCTCGATGCACATTTACTTACTGTCTGCCTACGGACTGTAAACATGATTAACAAATCCTAGGGTTGATCATGTATGACTAAACTCTTGCTAGTCCTCGCATTTTGTACGACTAGCTTCATGATCAACTGAATATGTAATATTTGGGATGCCTTTTATTGTATATTTGGTGGTCTAACATCTTGTAATTATATTATTTGTTTGAGATTGAGACAATAGGCTTGACCTTAAGAGTCCGTTGGCTTGTAGTAAACCCTCATATCTAGACAGTCGTGACCGTATAGCGAGGTGGATTTCATTTCAATATACGTAGCTGGCTATGTACGCCCCCGCTCTCCAGTATTCTGGTTCTGGGTGTCACACCGCTCCACCGCCTCCTCCTATGTCTTCTCCTCCCGCTCCTCCTCCCTCCCCTCCCCCGTGCCACCACGCCCCCGTGCCCCCGCCTCCGCCTCTAATTCTCCTCATCCTCCTCCCCCTCCCCTCCTCTCCCCTCCCCATCCCTCCTAGAGCTCGACGCCCCGCGCCCCCGCCTCCTCCTCCTCCTCCTCCCGCCTCCACCTCCTCTTCCTCCTTCTCTTTGGGGGTGGGGTAGTCCCAAGTAAAATTTAGGCAATCCGAGTAAAAGTTTCGCTTTCATGGGCTGTCCCTAGTAAGGACTAGCCCCTAGCAAAATATGGAGTGCCCTTAGAATTAGCATATGTATATATATATATATATATATATATATATATATATATATATTATATAATATATATATAATATATATATATATTATTATATATATATTAGGGGTGTGCATCGGTCGGTGGTCGACCTATTTGGTCCCAACCGAAGTCGAACCGAAGTTAATCGGTTTGAAAATAAACAAAATCGAACCAAACCAACCAAATGGTCGGTTCGATTTTAAAACCGACCGACTTGGTTCGGTTTGGATCGGTTCGACTTGGTCGGTTTTGATCACATAAAAAATGGACTGTATGTTTTTTTCTTTTGTGAAATCTCAGTCAACTTCCACTTTGCAACAGGAAATACAATTTAGCAGCTTCAATTCAACTTGCACTTTGCAGGTGGAGAAAAATTCTAATTATACATAAAAAAATCATATACATTCAACCAAAAGTCCCTTTCATATGCACATGAGCAATTAGAAAAGAATAGGAGCCGCCAGCACTCCTCTTTGAGACTGGAGAGAGAGGAGAGCTCTTTCAACTTTAACTTGATAAATGGTTGTGATGTGAATAAATGAACCAAACCAGTATAATACAACCCAATGAACCCATACCCAATCGGCCAACCCTAATTATTTAACAAGGATTTGATTCGGTTCGGTTTAGACGGTTTTTGGCATAACCAAACCGTGAACCGAACCGAACCGATCGATTTTGAAAAAATTGAAGCCGAACCAAACCAACCAAACCATCGGTTCGGTTTAAAACCAATCGGTTCGATTTGGCTTGGTTCGATTTGGTCGGTTTGACTTAATTGTACACATCCCTAATATATATGTAGAAGCATGAAAAGATCCACACCATGCGCCAAAGTCAGGAAGCAGCTATGCGTCCAAGTCAGGAAATTATATGCGCCCAAATCAGAGAGTGGCAGACACCCACAATGCAAACTCTATGGGCCCATATATAAAATCCCGATGTGCCCATGTGCAGCAATGTCTATGCGCCCACATGGCTCCTCCAGAAGGCGGCTGTCACGACCCGATCCCAAATAATTGGGTCAAAACGGATCATGCCCAGCCTGCACCGTTGTGAGACGGCGGCAGTAAGCTGTTCCATTAGCAGGTATTCACAACAACATCTATACATTTGTCACAACTGAATATACGGGAATTTTAAAACTTTATTCAACATTCGAAAAGTACAACTGGAATTAAAAGAACTGAAATGAAAATGCTAAATTTGAAATAACAAAAATTCCAACAACAAAGAAACTAGAAATATCTAGCTAAGCGTTCGGCTCGTCGGCCTCAGGTCCTGCGTCCTCCAATGGGGACTCTGGCAACACCACATGGTACAGAACCGGGTCATAATAGCTATTGTACAATAGCTCAGCATCCTCAATGTCACCTAAAAATGTTGTCTCCAGTCAGGAGGGAGCAAGTACGAATATGTAACTCATATTTCAAGTAATAATGGAAAAGTGCAAGCTAAACAGTTTTAAACAATATTTTCCAGTATTCTACAATTGAAAACAATGTGATTTGAATGTGTAATCATCTATGACCGGCTTGGGTTATACAATAGCATCCTAGCGACGCGATACGGCTTATCCCCGTGTGTAAGTGGGGTAAGCTCGCAATATACAATATGAGGGATATTGGCCATAAACGTTACACTATTCCTCCAATCCCCACAATCAATCAATCAATATCTGAATCCGTGTAGCAATGTGGTTTAAACATGCAGCTAGACAATTACTAAATAAAATACTAGAAAAACATAACCGTAACTTGCCTCGATTTGTATGACTGGAGTAGGATGACGGTTCCGGGGAAGAAGTCAGGTTCGTCTCCGAGATCCTACAGTTGAGAACCTTGACTTAGAACCAAAATTGTACCCATTCTAGGTGTGCTAGTTACAATCTCTAGAATTGGTCCTAATACAGTTTTAAGTTATTAATTATTCTATCGGAAAACATAACGTCGTAATTCTACGTTCGTTATTATTTATTTAAAATAAGCCGGTTATTCATTAGTTGGAAAGATGGCAATTACCGGTTACTTTGGCAAAACTTTATATTTTGTAATAATATATAAAACTAATATTTTTCTTTAAATGAGAAGAACGTGAATTTGTTTAAATAACAAACCTATAATTTTACGAATTTATTTACTGTGAGAAAACCTTATTAATTTTCTATATTAAAATAAATACTCATTTTAATAATCTACGCGTTTAAAGCCCAAAATAAACTAAAAAAATAAAGAAAAGCTACGCTACACAATACATGGTCGCAGCCAAGAAAATAGAAAACTGGCTTATGTCCTTACATTAATTTACATAAATAAATTTTCGGAATAATAATAAATCTTGGGTGAATCCTGAACGCCGGGAAGCGGTCTATTCAGCAGGCCGAAGCCCTGTACCAAAAATACTAACAGCAGTACCCGTACTAAAATAATAATTATAAATTAAAGATAATAATTATATGAGTCTCCGACTTGGTCCAAATGTCATATTATTGGCTAGCGTCTCAACGTACAGGAACCCTGTAGCGTTTGCGCTTCGCCAGGCTCATTCGACTTATAAGGTCGTCGCCTAAATGGTGGTACAGAAATCCATAAATCAGAAAGCCGGCAAATCCTATATATAAACGTTTTGCAAAAGTCCGATTTTCAAATCCCTAATTTTATACGAAAATCCGTTTTAAAAATATTTCCGAAAAATTGGGCAGCATCTCCTCTATATCTGGGACAACCCAAAACTGGAAAAATACGCAGACAACTCCAACAATTATCCCAAACCAGGGAAAACCTAAAATTTTAACTTCCAAAACCATTTTTACATAAAAATTAAATTCACAGAATCATTTCCGAAGCTAAATCGGAAACCCGAAATAAAATCAAAAATCTCGAAATAAAATCGTGTCACGCCCCAGTACCGAAATACGGAGACGGACTAGGCCAGCTACTCCATATAAGGTACGTAACGTCATACGACGATCGTGGCTGTCGAGAGACTAGGGGGTACATGCTACAATCAAGTCTCCTATGGTCCCACAGAGTTCTATGTCTCAATCAATCAAATCACATCAGCAAATAAATGAACATTAAAGATAAAGCAGTAAGGCGTCCCCGACGCTTCATCAAAATGATCATGAGAGAGTAGCTTTATAATTTAGCTATCTCGGAGAGTCAGGAGTACAAAATTATACACAGCTGCAGTCTGTTTAATTACAATTATGTACTGACACAAAATATCGAATAATCCGGCTAACAGGTGCCGGTGGCTAAACGCCGCAAAAGTATAAGCAGGAGTGGTGGAGAAGAAACCCACTCGAGTCCCCGAACCGCCATGCTCCTAGTATGCACCATGGATGTCAGGGAGGAAGATCGTGTCCTCAGGCTCTGCTATGGAATCTGGCCAAACAAAACCAGCGGGGTCAGCCCCGAATAGCAAGTACCGCCAAAGGGGCACAAGAGTTATGATTAAAACCCAGTTAATAGAATGATTGATAATAGTAATACTTATGCTACTATTATAGGGTAGCGCAACATCTTCGAACCCATATGGCATCCTTACAACCAAACAAAGGACAAAAGGTGCCGCATGGAGTCGGGACGTGTCGTACTTCTATAACTTTCACATAAGTTAAAAGGTAAAAAACAATAAAAACCTCCTGATCGTGACTTTGGTCGATAGCCTATCGCAGCACAATAACCAACCCAACCATCAAACAAGAACATGGGTTGGATTATGTACCATGAAAGACCGTGGTCCTCAGTCATTCACAGAAGTAGCACTTCACAACCAGAATAAGTCTTCCGTTCATAACTTCGGTCTACAGCCTGTCATAGTACGATAACCAACCCAACAATCAAACAAGAACATGGGTTGGATCACGTACCATGACAGTCCGCTTCCCTCAGTTATTTACGGAAGGCAATAGGATACAAGCAAGTCGTTTTCACGGCCAATCAAGTCTACGAGTTTCTAGTGGGACGAGGTTATCCTCGCATCATGCTATGTAGAAATTCTCAGATCGTATCTTTCCAGCAAGGCTAGCCAACCCAGGGGTTCGCGTAGACAGGTATGATTGAGCACCGGTCCCTCGTAAGGCCACCTTGCTAAAACATAATATATAGCAGGAATTAATCGGATACAGTCATCCACTCGTTGCAGATGACACAGTATCCGTGGAGACCAGCCGGCGCGTCAAGACAGTATCTCAAGGCGGCTGGTGTAACACGATCTCGGGATTTTGCCCTCCCCATGCATCTAGTATGTTTAGTTGCCTAGTTTTAACCCTAAGTGAAATCTTGGACTCACATGCTGTGGCCTGCATGATTATCCTCCTAAAAGTCGTACTCAAGTACGAGTACCAAAGAGGATCCATGTCAATCAGTATGTCAACATGTGCTACCCTTCTTAGTGTAATACATCATTGCAAATACGCCACGTGGAGTTACGAGTCATTTGTCGAGCATGAACAAGAACTGGGACATTCAGGTACATGTATCAGGTAGGAACACTTTGTTTCTCCGGGGTGACATTAGTGCTCATATCATGCTCGGGACAAAAGGCGTAAGGATATAAAATGGGCATATAATATCTAATAAAATATCAAAAGCGTACGCACAAAAGCACGCACGCTCAAGGGGTGAAAAGTCACGCAGGCTTACTCAAGGCAGCGTGCGTGAAAAGTCACGCAGGCTTAAGGGAAGAGCTGCGTGAAAAGTCACGCAGACTCTAGGGAAGAGCTGCGTGAAAAGTCACGCAGGCTCAAGGGAAGAGCTGCGTGAAAAGTCACGCAAGCTCAAGGAGAGAGCTGCGTGAAAAGTCACGCAAGCTCAAGGAGAGAGCTGCGTGAAAAGTCACGCAAGCTCAAGGAGAGAGCTGCGTGAAAAGTCACGCAAGCTCAAGGAGAGAGCTGCGTGAAAAGTCACGCAAGCTCAAGGAGAGACACGCTTCCAACAGGAAGCATGCTCAAACAGGGGCACACTGTTCATGTCTTCTCCAAACAGCAAGAACACCATGGCTGAACCCAAGCTTCAAAGCATCATAACTTGGCCATCCGAACACCAAATCCAGATTTCCAAGGTTCCAACTTGGGTGAAACTGAATGCTTTTCCACATGGAAGCATCAAAATCCATAAAATCCAACTAAAGTAGATCAAACCATGCAAAATCCGAAAATGATTAAAACTTAGCTCTACAAAACCAAGGCTTCAAAATGGAAATTTCCAAGTTCTAAACTAGTATAGATTGAGGAAAAGAACATGTTTTGGCAAATAGTTTTGTAAGAAATCATTGACAAATTTATGGATCCATCTCTTGAGCAAGTTGGTACTTACTTGGTTGATGGAGGAAATATTTGGTTGGTGGAGGAAGTAAATGAGAGGAAGTAAAGGAGGAGAGAGAATAGAGGAGATGAGTTATATATAAAGATCTTGGACCCATGGGTTCATGATGAACCAAAGGGTTCATGATGAACCATTGGTGAACCAAGAATAGGTTACCCAAATGAGCCAAAACTGTAGGCCCAAATGCAGAAAATAAATTAGGAAATAATATTTTGTCAAATATTTTTGGGAAATGCATGAAGAAATACTACATAATAAATAATGTATAAATAAGGTAAATACAAATTGATTTACATATTAAAATACGTATTCCAGGATCGGGGAGTGACATCTCTACCCTTCTTAGAAAAATTCCGTCCTCGGAATTCCAGCCAAGACAGGATAGTGAAATCAGGCAAGCAGGCATAATCATATACAAGTTAACTATCATAGCAGTTATTATCATACATCACAAAGTACAAAACAAGCAGGTACAGATAAGCATGGAATCGTGTCAATAAGGTGCAAAAATATACCTTATTAGTCAAACAAATGCGGATACCGAGATCTGATCTCGTCCTCGCGCTCCCAGGTTGACTCTCCAGAGAGTGATGGTTCCAAGAAACACGGACAAGGTTATCGTCCGATTCTTGAGTACCTTCTCTCCGGTCTAAAATAGATACAGGTTGTTCCTCGTAAGTTAGGTCGGTACCAACGACTAACTCAGAATGATCGAGAGACATGACTCAGATCCGGGATACCCACGTAATTGGGACACATGAAACACATCATGTATGCCAGTTAACGAAGGCGGAAGGGCAAGTCGATAAGCCACATCGCCTACCCGAGCGAGAATCTTAAAAGGACCAACGTATCTTGGACTAAGCTTTCCTCGGGTTCCAAATCTGATGATACCCCGAGTAGGCGAAATCCACAGAAACACTTGGTCGCCAACTCTGAACTCTAGAGGCCTACGATGCTGATCTGCCCAATGACGATGTCGGTCCTGTGCAACTCGAAGGCGCTCTCTGACCAACTTAACTATCTCCACATGTCTGCGTGATCATCTCTGGTCCCAACAACTTTCGTTCTCCGACGTCGTCCCATGCCAAAGGGGACCTGCACTTCCTTCCGTACAATGCTTCGAACGGGGCCATCTGAATGCTAGGCCTGATAGCTGTTGTTATAGGAGAACTCCACTAGATGAAGGTGATCCTCCCAAGATCCGCCAAAATCCAAGGTACACGCCCGTAGCATATCTTCTAACGTCTGGATGGTTCTTTCTGATTGCCCGTCGGTTTGTGGATGATAAGCAGTACTGAATCTTAACTTGGTTCCCAAACTTTGGTGTAAGCTCCGCCAAAAATGGAAAGTAAACCGCGTATCCCGATCTGATACTATACTAACTGGAACACCGTGCTGCCTTACTATCTGCTTCATATACATTTCTGCTAACTGCTCAGTAGTCTGTCCAACTCGGAAGGGAAGGAAAATGAGCGACCTTCGTGAGTCGATCTACTATTACCCAGACTGCATTCTTACCAGTCGGGGATCTAGGTAACCGGTCACAAATCCATCGTGATGTGCTCCCATTTCCATTCTGGGATAGGAAGCGGCTGTAGCAAGCCCTGCTGGTCTCTGCTGCTCGGCTTTCACCTGCTGACATACCAGACACTTGGATACAAATCTCGCTATCTCTCTTTTCATGCCATTCCACCAAAAGTACTGCCTGATATCTCGATACATCTTCGTTCCTCCTAGGATGAATGGAGTAAATAGAACTATGAGCTTCGGACAATAACTTCTTGCCGAAGGTCTCCACTCGGTACACAGAGTCTGTTTCCAAACCTGAGCGTACCATCTTCATGAATCACTAACTCCTTCCTACGGCCTGATTCACACTCCGATCGCAACTTCTGAATCTGTGGATCTCCTGCTTGTGCTGTCCTTATCCTCTCTACTAAGGTTGACTGAATCTGCATACTGGTCATTCTTCCTATATCCCTTGGCAAAACTACTTCGATTCCCATACTCTGAAGGTCTTCTAAAATATGCTTCTGCGAGGTCAAGATAAAGGCACTGTCTCTCCTACTCAGTGCATCTGCAACTATATTCGCCTTGCCTGGATGATACTGAAGATCTAAGTCAAAATCCTTCAGTAGTTCTAACCATCTTCTTTGCCTCATGTTCAAATCTCGCTGCGTGAATACGTATTTCAAACTCTTATGATCAGTATAGATCTCTACCCGATCTCCGTATAAATAATGCCTCCACAACTTGAGTGAAAACACCACAGCTGCTAACTCCAAATCGTGAGTCGGGTAATTCTTCTCATGGTCTCGAAGCTGTCGAGACGCATATAGCTATCACCTTTCGTGCTGCATCAATACACATCCAAGACCCTTCCCAGATGCGTCACAATATACTGTAAAGCCTCCCGCTCCTACTGGAAGCGTCAAGATCGGGGCTGAGATCAATCTCTTCTTCAATTCTTCAAATGATGCCTGACAGCTAGCTGACCAAACAAACTCTACGTCCTTGTGCGTCAAACGCGTTAAGGGCGCAGAGATCTTGGCAAAGTCCGCCACGAACCTTCTGTAGTAACCAGCTAATCCTAAGAAACTTCGCACTTCTGCAACCGTTCTCGGGACTGGCCAATGCTCTACGGCCTCAATCTTCTTCGGATCCACTGACACTCCTGCCCCAGAAATTACATGCCCCAGGAACGAAATGTGATCTAACCAGAATTCATACTTGTCGAGCTTCGCATAAAGTTGATGCTCCCTCAATGTCTGCAAGACAGTCCTAAGATGTTTCTCATGCTCCTCTTCACTGCTGGAATAGACAAGAATGTCATCTATGAACACCACCACAAATTTATCCAAATACGGCAGAAAGATGCGGTTCATTAAATCCATGAATACTGCGGGGGCGTTGGTTAGTCCAAAGGGCATTACTAAAAACTCATAATGCCCATATCTAGATCTGAATGATGTCTTCGGTATGTCTTGCTCCCGGACTCTTACTTGATAGTATCCCGACCGAAGATCGATCTTGGAAAAGACGCTGGCCTTGCTCAACTGGTCAAACAGGTCATCAATCCTTGGTAGCGGGTACTTATTCTTACATGTTACTGCATTCAGCTTGCGGTAGTCGATGCACATCCTCGTCGACCCATCCTTCTTGGGAACTAGAATCACTGGCACGGCCCAGGGCGATTTACTGTCTCGGATGAATCCCTTAGACTTCAACTCTTCTTCATGTTGATACAACTTATCCTGTTCTGACGGCGACATTCTGTAAACTCTGTCTGCAATAGGCCTCATTCCAGGGTTCAACTCAATGCTAAATTCTACCTCTCTGACTGGGGGTATCCCTGGGAGCTCATCAGGGAAGACGTCGAGAAAATCTTCGACCACTCTCGGAATCTGTCCTGGCTCTGACACTGCTGCTGAGATGGCGCCTCCGGTCTGATTCTTCAAGGTTCGAGTAAAGATGAACTGCTCCATCCCAGGAACGCTGAATATGACCCTACCTCCTCTACAATCAATTAGTCGCATGACTGTCTCTCAACCAGTCCATGCCAAAGAACGACATCAAAATTCCCCATAGGGAATTCAATCAATGATGCGGGCAATAAATGCCCACACACCTCCACCGGACATGAAAAGTGCACTCTGCTAACTTCTACGAGGCCCATTGCCGGTGAGTATATCCATCCTCTCGGCAATGCCTCAAACTCTAATCCAATCGTGTAGCATATTGTGCAGAGATGAATGAATGAGTAAGCGCCTGAATCAAATAATGCTATAGCGGGAAATGAGGGTGACGAGAATTTTACCTACCACCACGTCACTAGACGCTAGAGCCTCTCCCTAAGGTCAATGTGAGAGCCTGGCCCCGCGGAGGCCCCTGTTACGACCTTCCTCGACCATGCTGTTGCTGCCTCTGAGGACCTTCGGCTTCCAATGCCTGGCGGAACATCTGAGCCTGCGTTGGCAGACGCTGGGCTAGGGGCCTTACTGCTAATACTGGCCCTCCACTCGGGGTTGCCACCGGAGCTGGCAATGCTGGAGGAAACTGCTGAGCTGGCCCTCCTGGCCTCTGCATCACAGGACAAGTGGAGATACGGTGGTATGAACTACCACACCTCAAGCATAAGCCATTCGCTGACCGGACACACCTCCCCTCGTGTGCCCTGCCTTCCACAGAATGTACAGCCCTGGGGGTGCTCCCTGACGCTGTTGCTGGTTCCTCGGCTGCTGATGCCGAACTGGCGCTGTATTAGTTGACATAGCCGTCCTCCGCGGCGCTCTTGTATCATAAATACGTACACCGGGTGCTGGGTGCCGAGTTTACTGCATTGCTCCTCCTCCAACCTGGAAATGAGATCTCTTCTGACCTCCTGTCCTCGATGCCAACCTCTGCTGGGTAAGCTCGTGCCTCCGAGCGGCTGTCAAAACAGCGTCAAATGTCTGGTAGTCGTGTCCTTCCACAAGCTGTAATAGTTCCAAATGAAGTCCCTGCTGGAACCTTATAGCTTTCTCTGGCTCCGTTGCCACCATTGCTGGTGCAAAACGGCACAATCTGCAGAACTTCTGCTGCATACCCATCTACGGTCTTGCCTGCTTGCTTGAGACTGATAACTTCTGCTGGAGCTCATATCGAGCTACTACGCCAAAATACTTGGCCTTGAATCTGTCACTGAAGGTGGTCCAACGAACAGGGCATCTTGTACCAACTTCTTCTGATGCCCACCAGTCGCGGGCAAGATCCTGAAAGTACCAGTTTGACCTGATCAACCTTCTCATCATCTGGAACCTTGGCTGCCACAAGAATGGCTTCGATGTCCTTGAATCCAGGCATCCGCAGTGATGGCATCCTCCGTGCCATCAAAATACCTCGGGTTCAAGCGACGAAACCTTCCTGATGCTCCCGAGTCAGCCCCGACACTCCTCTCAAGAGCTAACTGAATCCCTTGGTTCAGCAACACGTTCTGCTCCTGCTGCCGAGTCTGTTGCTGTTGGTTAGTGACAAGAAAACCACCGGATGATCTCCAGGAGTGCTACGACGTCTGGTACTGCCGTCGCTGCTGGTGCTACAGGAGTTTCAATAACCTGCTGCTGCACTGCCTCTGGTTCCATTTCTGCTCGTGCCTGCACTGGAGAAGGTTCTCTCCCCTGTTGCTGCCCCAGTCGAGCCATGCACTTGCTGCTCTTCCTCATGGGCCTCTCCCCGCTACTGAGAATGAAGCACCCCTATAGAGAAGAATATAAGATTATCAAGTCCGGACGAGGAAGATTTCGAGGATGCAAGTCAGGTTAGAGATCAAGGCAAGGACAGAGAATTCGAAACCGAATTTCAAGGGGAACAAGTTTTGATTGAGACTCCTAATAATTTGCAATACCCCACAAGTCTGAAAATAGACCTGCATGGGCCACCACTAAAACCTTGTCACGCCCCAGTACCGAAATACGAAGACGGACTAGGCCAGCTACTCCATATGAGGTACGTAACGTCATACGGCGATCGTGGCTGTCGAGAGACTAGGGGGTACATGATACAATCAAGTCTCCTATGGTCCCACAGAGTTCTATGTCTCAATCAATCAAATCACATCAGCAAATAAATGAACATTAAAGATAAAGCAGTAAGGCGTCCCCGACGCTTCATCAAAATGAGTATGAGAGAGTAGCTTTATAATTTAGCTATCTCGGAGAGTCAGGAGTACAAAATTATATACAGCTGCAGTCTGTTTAATTACAATTATGTACTGACACAAAATATCGAGTAATCCGGCTAACAGGTGCCGGTGGCTAAATGCCGCAAAAGTATAAGCAGGAGTGGTGGAGAAGAAACCCACTCGAGTCCCCGAACCGCCATCCTAGTATGCACCATGGATGTCAGGGAGGAAGATCGTGTCCTCAGGCTCTGCTACGGAATCTGGCCAAACAAAACCAGCGGGGACAGTCCCGAATAGCAAGTACCGCCAAAGGGGCACAAGAGTTATGATTAAAAACCCAGTTAATAGAATGATTGATAATAGTAATACTTATGCTACTATTATAGGGTAGCGCAACATCTTCGAACCCATATGGCACCCTTACAACCAAACAAGGACAAAAGGTGCCGCATGGAGTCGGGACGTGTCGTTCTATAACTTTCACATAAGTTAAAAGGTAAAAAACAATAAAAACCTCCTGATCGTGACTTCGGTCGATAGCATATCGCAGCACAATAACCAACCCAACCATCAAACAAGAACATGGGTTGGATCATGTACCATGAAGACCATGTTCCTCAGTCATTCACAGAAGTAGCACTTCACAACCAGAATAAGTCTTCCGTTCATAACTTCGGTCTACAGCCTGTCATAGTACGATAACCAACCCAACAATCAAACAAGAACATGGGTTGGATCACGTACCATGACAGTCCGCTTCCCTCAGTTATTCACGGAAGACAATAGGATACAAGCAAGTCGTTTTCACGGCCAATCAAGTCTACGAGTTTCTAGTGGGACGACGTTATCCTCGCACCATGCTATGTAGAAATCCTCAGATCGTATCTTTCCAGCAAGGCTAGCCAACCCAGGGGTTCGTGTAGACAGGTATGATTGAGCACCGGTCCCTCGTAAGGCTACCTTGCTAAAACATATAATATATAGCAGGCATTAATCGGATACAGTCATCCACTCGTTGCAGATGACACAGTATCCGTGGAGACCAGCCGGCGCGTCAAGACAGTATCTCAAGGCGGCTGGTGTAATACGATCTCGAGATTTTGCCCTCCCCATGCATCTAGTATGTTTAGTTGCCTAGTTTTAACCCTAAGTGAAATCTTGGACTCACATGCTGTGGCCTGCATGATTATTCTCCTAAAAGTCGTACTCAAGTACGAGTACCCCAAAGAGGATCCATGTTAATCAGTATGTCAACATGTGCTACCCTCCTTAGTGTAATGCATCATTGCAAATACGCCACGTGGAGTTACGAGTCATTTGTCGAACATGAACAAGAACTGGGACATTCAGGTACATGTATCAGGTAGGAACACTTTGTTCTTCGGGGTCACATTAGTGCTCATATCATGCTCGGGACAAAAGGCGTAAGGATATAAAATGGGCATATAATATCTAATAAAATATCAAAAGCGTACGCACAAAAGCACGCACGCTCAAGGGGTAAAAAGTCACGCAAGCTCACTCAAGGCAGCGTGCGTGAAAAGTCACGCAGGCTCAAGGGAAGAGCTGCGTGAAAAGTCACGCAGACTCAGGGGAAGAGCTGCGTGAAAAGTCACGCAGGCTCAAGGGAAGAGCTGCATGAAAAGTCACGCAGGCTCAAAGGAAGAGCTGCGTGAAAAGTCACGCAAGCTCAAGGAGAGAGCTGCGTGAAAAGTCACGCAAGCTCAAGGAGAGAGCTGCGTGAAAAGTCACGCAAGCTCAAGGAGAGACACGCTTCCAACAGGAAGCGTGCTCAAACAGGGGCACACTGTTCACTGTCTTCTCCAAACAGCAAGAACACCATGGCTGAACCCAAGCTTCAAAGCATCATAACTTGGCCATCCGAACTCCAAATCCAGATTTCCAAGGTTCCAACTTGGGTGAAACTGAATGCTCTTCCACATGGAAGCATCAAAAACCCATAAAATCCACTAAAGTAGATCAAACCATGCAAAATCTGAAAATGATTAAAACTTAGATCTACAAAACCAAGGCTTCAAAATGGAAATTTTCAAGTTCTAAACTAGTATAGATTGAGGAGAAGAACATATTTTGGCAAATAGTTTTGTAAGAAATCATTGACAAATTTATGGATCCATCTCTTGAGCAAGTTGGTACTTGCCTTGGTTGATGGAGGAAATATTTGGTTGGTGGAGGAAGTAAATGAGAGGAAGTAAATGGGAGGAGAGAGAATGAGATGAGTTATATATAAAGATCTTGGACCCATGGGTTCATGATGAACCAAAGGGTTCATGATGAACCATTGGTGAACCAAGAATAGGTTACCCAAATGAGCCAAAACTGTAGGCCCAAATACAGAAAATAAATTAGGAAATAATATTTTGTCAAATATTTTTAGGAAATGCATGAAGAAACACTGCATAATAAATAACGTATAAATACAAGGTAAATACAAATTATTGATTTCACATATTAAAATACGTATTCCAGGATCGGGGAGTGACAAATCGGAACACCACAGCACCCAAAATCCAGAATACCATATTTCAAAAAATCCGAAATAACCACAGAATATCACAGAAACAATTTCGGAAACTCCGAAATAATTACGCCCACAAAACCGAATTCCCGGGAAGGAATCGGGGACCAATCTCATCATCGACAACGGAAATGGGAATGGGAATACGAAATTATACCTTGGGTTGCTCGGCTAGAGCTCTCGGATGATATAAAGAAAGAATAATCACGGACAGCAGGAGAATTCGGCGCAACGAAACCGCGGAAAGTGCGGACAGCGGGTTCGAAGACCCCGGAACAGCGCTGTCGGTTCAGCGGGGGCGGGGAGGCTCGCGGGAACCGGGACAGAGGGAGGGGCCGGCCAGAGCGCGGGACAGCGCCGGAGGGACGGCGATCAGGAGCTCGGGAAGAAGGAAAATGGCCGAGAGGGTCGGCCGGTGCTCGTACAGGGAGGAGAGCGCAGGGGGGTACCGAAGGGGCCGGGGCTGGGCGCTGGAGGCGGGGCCGCGCGGGAGACACGCCGGAGGCGCGGGGGTGGCCGGACTGGGGTCGCCGGAGGCCGGCGGGGCTTGGGCGCCGGCGGGAGGGCGCGGGCCATCGCGGGTTGGAGTTTGGCGGCCGGGGGAGCGGCGCCGGAGGTGGGCAGCATCGGCTGCGGGTCGCGGGGAGGGGCTGTCGGAGGCCGACGGCTGGAGGGGTTTGGTTTGGGGAAAAAATAGAGAGGGAGAGAGGAATGGGGATGGGGAGAGTTTGGAGGAGTTAGTTTTTAAAGAGGAGGAGAAAGGATGGAGGGAGTGCTGGAGGGGTTAGTAGGGGGTGGTGGAGAGGATCCGTAGGAGAAGATTGGGAATAGGGAAGTTGGGAGAGAAAGAAGGGAATGGGGAGAGTGGGTCGTGGGAGAGAGTCTCCAGGAGGGTGAAAAATCGGGTCGGGTGCGGGTTGGGTTCGGGTAGTTCTAGGATTAAGTCCACGATAAAATCATTATGAATAATTAACCAAAAACATTAATTTAAAAACCTAATTGAGTTCGGGTTCGAACTGGTCCAAGCTTGGGTCTCGCAAACAAAATCCCAGTTTATTATTTTGAAAATAATTTCGAACCCACAATATAATAATAATATTATAATAATAATAAATTACAAATTCATTAAATCTAAATTCTGGGTTTCACAATCTTCCCTCCTTAGAAAATTTTGTCCTCGAAATTAAAGGCAGGGTTAGGGGTTACCTCAAGTCTCAAACAGATACGGATACTGCTCCCGCATCTGGTCTTCTCGCTCCCAGGTAGATTCGTCTGGTGAGTTGTGCCGCCATATAACTCTGACTATTGGCGTCACAGAATTCCTGGTTCTCTTCTCTCCTCTGTCTAATATTGCCACTGGCTTCTCTGGCACTGTAAGGCTGGGTCCAATTTCCAGCTCCGAATGGTCCAATATGTGGCTCGGGTCTGGGATGTAGCATCTCAGCTGTAAAACGTGAAAGACGTTGTGGACGCCTTCGAGACTTGGGGGTAGAGCCACCCGATAAGCCACTTCTCCAATCCTGTTTAGTACTTCAAAAGGACCAATATACCTGGGGCTTAGCTTTCCTGCTCTGTCGAAACGGATGGTTCCACTGGTAGGAGAGATCTTCACGAACACACTGTCACCTTCTTCGAACTCCAACGGCCATCGGCTGCTATCGGCCTAATACTTCTATCTGTCCTGGGCAATCCTGAGCTTGTCTCTGATCATTTACCTTCTCTGCTGCATCGATCACCATCTCAGGTCCCAGTAATACTCGTTCTCCTACGTCGTCCCAAGCAAGTAGAGTGCGGCAACGACGTCCATAGAGTGCCTCGAACGGTGTCATACCGATGCTAGCTAGGTAGCTGTTGTTGTAGGAGAACTCTACCAAGTGTAAATGGTCTTTCCAAGACCCTCCAAATTCTAAGACGCAGGATCTCAGCATGTCTTCTAGCGTCTGGATTATTCTCTTCGATTGTCCGTCAGTCTGGGGATGGTAGGCGGTGCTGAACTTCAGTTGCGTTCCCAAACTGTCATGCAAGCTCTTTCAAAAGTGAGAGGTGAACCTGGTATCCCTGTCAGACACAATATTTACCGGAACTCCATGAATCCGATAGATGTACCGCATGTACAGTGCCGCCAACTTCTCAGTGGATAGGCCTACCTTGAAAAGAATAAAGTGGGATGACTTCGTCAGTCGGTCCACGATAACCCAAATGGCATCCTTCCCCCTTGGGATCGCGGCAGTCCTGACACGAAATCCATCGTCAAGTGTTCCCATTTCCACTCCGGGATGTCTAGCGGCTGCAACAGTCCTGCTGATCTCTGTCTACTAGCTTTCACTTATTAACAAATTAAACATCTAGCCACATACCTGGATACGTCCTTCTTCATTTCGTACCACCATACTATAGTACGCATATCTCGATACATTTTGTTGGCTCCTAGATCTATGGAATACTGCGACTGGTGTGCTTCTTGCATCAGCTTGTTCCTCAGTTCGCCAGTTGGTACGCACAGCCTCGTACCATGCTTCAGAGCTCCATCGCTGGCGATTGAGAATCCTTCAAGTGTTCCTGCCAGTACTTGATCTCTGAGTTTGCAAAGTATCTCGTCTTGGAATTGTGCCTCCTTGACTCTGTCCATTAGACTTAAACGCACTTGCAACTGCATCATGGTTGAATCAGCTCCTGGTATAATGGCTTCTCTTTCCAGTTTCTTTATTTCTTCTTTGGGCAGTACAATTTCCAGTCCAAGCTTTTCCATGTCCTCCAGCAAATGACGCTCCTTGGTCAAGAACATTGCCATCGGGTATCGACTAAGTGCATCTGCAACAATATTAGCCTTACCCGGATGATACTGCAGGTTGATGTCAAAATCCTTCATCAGCTTCAGCCATCGTCTTTGTCGTATGTTCAGCTCCTTCTGAGTGAAAACATATTTAAGACTTTTGTCGTCTGTAAATATTTCCACTCTCTCTCCATAAAGGTAGTGCTTCCATAGCTTCAATGCAAATATTACCACTGCAAGCTACAAATCATGTGTGGGATAGTTCTTCTCATGAGTCCGTAATTGCCTAGATGCGTACGCAATTACTTTCCCGTGTTGTTGAAGAACGCAGCCCAATCCCTTACCGGAAGCATCACTGTAAATTGAGAAAACCGCCGGTACCTGAGGGTAGCGCAAGTATCAGTGCCGTTGTAAGCCTCTTCTTCAGTTCCTCAAATGCCGACTGGCAAGCTTTCGACCAAATAAATTCTTCGTTCTTCCTGGTGAGCTTCGTCATCGGCTCAACAATCCTGGAGAAATCCTTTACAAACTTCCGATAGTAGCCAGCTAAACCCAAAAAGCTTCTGATTTCTGCAACTGAACTTGGTGCAGTCCACTTCTCAATAGCAGCTATCTTCATTGGATCCACCGAGATTCCTTCTCCTGTGACAACATGGCCAAGAAAATCTACTTTGTCTAAAAGAATTCGTATTTAGATAGCTTACCATAGAGCTTCTTCTTCCTTAAAGTTTCCAGAACTTTCCTCAGGTGCTCTTCATGCCCCTCTTCAGTCTTCGAGTAGATCAGAATGTCGTCGATGAAGACAACAACAAACTGATCCAGATATTCATGGAAGACCTTGTTCATAAGGTTCATGAATACTGCAGGAGCATTCGTCAGTCCAAACGGCATGACCAAAATTCATACTGACCATATTTGGTGTTGAATGCCGTTTTTGGAATATTCTCCTTCCTGACCTTGATTTGATGGTAGCCAGACCTGAGATCTATCTTCGAAAATACCTTGGCTCCACTCAGTTGATCAAACAGGTCGTCGATCCGGGGTAAAGGGTACTTGTTCTTGATAGTGATGTTGTTCAGCGCCCGGTAATCGATGCACATCCGCACGGTTCCATCCTTCTTGGGCACGAACAAAACTGGCGCTCCCCAGGGTGAAGCCCCGTCTCTGATAAATCCTTGTGCCTTTAGTTCGTCAATCTGGTCCTTCATCTCCTTTGCCTCCTTGGGGTTGACTCTGTAGCATCCCCGAAAATAGGGAAAGAGCCGGGTACTAGGTCGATGGAGAATTCTATACCTCGATCTGGCGGCAATCCTGGAAGACTATCTGGAAAGACGTCCATGAATTCCGCTATAATAGGGTGAGGAGGCCCGGGTTCTTCGGTGATAGAGGAGTATGTAACACTTTTCATGTCTTCCGGAGCTCGAGAGATTTCAAACTCCGGTTCTCCTCGTGGGCTGAAGATTACACATCCTCTGTGACAATCTATCAGCGCATGCTGCTCATTTAACCAGTCCATCCCTAGGACTACATCATAGTTGTACAAGGGCAACACAAGTAAGGGTGTTAAGAATTGGTGGCCTGAGATAGTTATGGGACAGTTACAAGCCTCGGTGATGGGTATGGGTCCACCACCGGTCATAACTCTACTAATCATCTTGCTAAGTCCCGTATCTAGGTGGTGTGCAGAAATAAACTTTGATGATATGAAGCTGTATGATGCACCCGAATCAAATAATGCTAGAGTAGGATGGGAAGACACATAAATGGAACCTGTGATAACATCAGCGGTGGATTCCTGCTCTGGTTCTTGCTCATCTGCTGCTAGGGCAAAAGCTCGCCCGGTCTTCTGCTGATGTTGTTCGAACCGTTGTTGCTGAGTAGGTAGAGGAGCTCTTTGCTGAGTTGCTCCGGTCCGATTGAATGTTGTGGGGCAGTCCCTCACTTGCTGGGTGGCAGACCCACAAACTAGGCAGTATCCCAGTTTCTTCCTGTAGATGTTCGTCTGGTGTCCTGGCCTCTTGCAGTGGTCGCAGACAGGGATCTGCTTCTGAGGCATCCTGTCACTGGTCCTTTCTTAATGGTGCTGCTGCTGGTAGTGTGAAGGCCTGTTGTTGTTGTTGTTGGGCCTCTTCTGGTTACCGTGGAAGTTGCTAGTTCCAGGATACTCCCTCTTTGAACGAGAAGGTTGGATCTTTCCCACATCCTGAGCTCGTATCAGAATCTTCTCGTATATCTTGGCGCCGCCTGCGATCACAGGGGTACGAATTTCTTCCCTTAGTCCATACCTGAATCTTTCAGCACGATCTTTGGGTCAGCAACCAAGTTCTGGGCAAAGCGGCTAAGTCGGCCGAACTCGGCCGCATACTCTCCAACTGTCATGTTCCCTTGCTTCAGGTCCTGGAACTGTCTTTCCATCTCCCGCATCTCTAATGTTGGAAAGAACTTCCTGCGGAACAGCCTCTTGAAGGTGTCCCAGTCAAGCTGTTTTTCATGGAGTCATGGTTCATTCCGGTACCAGGTGCTTGCCACATCTTGCAGCTGGAGTCCTACTGCTTCGGTCTTGAGGTCCTCTGGAAGTCGAGCGACGCTCAAGGGACGCTCTGTCTAGCCATTCATCGGCATAGATGATTCCTTCGGTTCCTTTGAAAGGTCGAGGGCCTTGCTTCTTGAAACTCTCTATATCTCCCCTTCACATAATAATACACCTCTTATCAAAAGAATGGCCTAAATGATACATAACTTAACTCCTAGATTTATGTTTACCTTGGCAGGTCGTGGCTCCAATGAAGTGGTTCCTCTTCTCTCGAGGGCAGCCATAGCCACGTTGTGTGCATTCTCCATGCCTTCTCTCATGATTGCGGTCTGCTCGCGATGGGCTTCAGCTGGGCTGCGGTCTGTTCACGATGAGCTTCTGCTTGGGCTCTCTGGGCTTCAAGCACTCCTCGTAGCATGCCTACTAGATCGGTAGGATCCACGGGCACTGGTGGGGCAGCTAGTACGGGAACTAGCGTGGGGGACTGCGGCTCAGTCCGAGGAAGTGTCGGTTCTGCCGTTTGCGCTGTAGTAGCGTAAACGGGGCGGGGTGCTGGTGCAGCATGGGGACGATCAGTCAGCTGCAAGGGAGGTGGGTCCCGGCATGCTTGAGGAGGTGGGGTGTGATTGGTAGATGACACCTCATCTTCAGCAGGGCCGAAACGGGTAGTCTTCCCTTTGGCCATACTCTGAAAGATTTTAGGATGCAAACATAAACAAGGTATCCTACCAGTCTATAATCAAACAAAAATATTTATATATATAATTCGGACATATGTTATGACAAATCAATGTTCTAGTATTCTAATTGTTTCTAGGTATGTTTTCCTAAGTTGTTGTTTTGGACCTGCATGGGCCACCACTAAAAACATGTCACGATCCAATCCCAAATAATTGGGTCGAACCGGATCATGTCCAGCCTACACCGTTGTGAGACGACGGCAGTAAGCTGTTCCATTAGCAGGTATTCACAATAACATTTATATATTTGTCACAACTGAATATACGGGAATTTTAAAACTTTATTCAACATTCGAAAAGTACAACTGGAATTAAAAGAACTGAAATAAAAATGCTGAATTTGAAATAACAAAAATTCTAACAACAAAGAAACTGGAAATATCTAGCTAAGCGTTCGGCTCGTCGGCCTCAGGTCCTACGTCCTCCAATGGGGACTCTGGCAACACCACATGGTACAGAACCGGGTCATAATAGCTATTGTACAATAGCTCAGCATCCTCAATGTCACCTAAAAATGTTGTTTCCAGTCAGGAGGGAGCAAGTACGAATATGTAACTCATATTTCAAGTAATAATGGAAAAGTGTAAGCTAAACAGTTTTAAACAATATTTTTTAGTATTCTACAATTGAAAACAATGTGATTTGAATGTGTAATCATCTATGACCGGCTTGGGTTATACAATAGCATAGCATCCTAGCGACGCGATACGGCTTATCCCCGTGTGTAAGAGGGGTAAGCTCGCACATATGCAATATGAGGGGTATTGGCCATAAACGTTACATTATTCTCCAAATTCCCACAATCAATCAATCAATATCTGAATCTGTGTAGCAATATGGATTAAACATGCAGCTAGATAATTACTAAATAAAATACAAGAAAAACATAACCGTAACTTGCCTCGATTTGTATGACTGGAGTAGGATGACGGTTCCGGGGAAGAAGTCAGGTTCGTCTCCGAGATCCTACAGTTGAGAACCTTGACTTAGAACCAAAATTGTAGCCATTCTAGGTGTGCTAGTTACAATCTCTAGAATTGGTCCTAATACAGTTTTAAGTTATTAATTATTCTACCGGAAAACATCTAACGTCGCAATTCTACGTTCGTTATTATTTATTTAAAGTAAGTCGGTTATTGATTAATTGGAAAGATGGCAATTACCGGTTACTTTGGCAAAACTTTGTATTTTGTAATAATATATATAAACTAATATTTTCTTTAAATGAGAAGAACGTGAATTTGTTTAAATAATAAACCTGTAATTCTACTAATTTATTTACTGTGAGAAAACCTTATTAATTTTCTATATTAAAATAAATACTCATTTTAATAATCTACGCGTTAAAGCCCAAAATAATAACTCAGAAAATAAAGAAAAGCTACGCTACACAATACATGGTCGCAGCCAAGAAAATAGAAAACTGGCTTATGCCCTTACATTAATTTACATAAATGAATTTTAGGAATAATAATAAATCTTGGGTGAATCCTGAACGCTGGAAAGCGGTCCATTCAGCAGGCCGAAGCCCTACACCAAAAATACTAACAGCAGTACCCGTACTAAAATAATAATTATAAATTAAAGATAATAATTATATGAGTCTCAGACTTGGTCCAAATGTCATATTATTGGCTAGCGTCTCAACGAACAGGAACCCTGTAGCGTTTGCGCTTCGCCAGGCTCATTCGACCTATAAGGTCGTCGCCTAAATGGTAGTACAGAAATCCATAAATCTGAAAGCCGGCAAATCCTATATATAAACGTTTTGCAAAAGTCCGATTTTCAAATCCCTAATTTTATACGAAAATCCGTTTTAAAAATATTTTCAAAAAATTGGGCAGCATCTCCTCTATATCTGGGATAACCCAAAACTGGAAAAATGCGCAGACAACTCCAACAATTATCCCAAACCAGGAAAAACCCAAAATTTTAACTTCCAAAACCATTTTTACATAAAAATTAAATTCACAGAATCATTTTCGAAGCTAAATCGGAAACCCTAAATAAATCGGAAATCTCGAAATGAAATCGGAACACCACTGCACCCAAAATCCAGAATACCACATTTCGGAAAAATCCGAAATAACCACAGAACATCACAGAAACAATTTCGGAAACTCCGAAACCATTACGCCCACAAAACCGAATTCCTGAGAAGGAATCGGGGACCAATCTCATCATCGACAACGGAACCGTGAATGGGAATACGAAATTATACCTTGGGTTGCTCGGCTAGATCTCTCAGATGATATAAAGAAAGAATAATCACGGACAGCAGGAGAATTCGGCGCAACGAAACTGCAAAAAGTGCGAACAGCGGGTTCGAAGACCCCGGAACAGCGCTGGACAGCGAGGTCGGTTCAGCGGGGGCGCGGGAGGCTCGCGGGAACCGGGGCAGAGGGGAGCGGGCCGGCCGGAGCGCGGGACAGCGCCGGAGAGGCGGCGATCAGGAGCTCGGGAAGAGGGAAAATGGCCGACGGGGTCGGCCGGTGCTCGCACGGGGAGGCGCACAGCAGGGGGTGCCGAAGGGGCCGGGGTTGGGCGCTGGAGGCGGGGCCGCACGGGAGACATGCCAGAGGCGTGCACGGGTGGCCGGGCTGGGGTCGTCGGAGGCCGGCGGGGCTTGGGCGCCGGCGGGAGGGCGCGGGCCATCGCGGGTTTGAGTTGGGCGGCCGGAGGAGCGGCGTCGGAGGTGGGCTGCGTCGGCTGCGGGTCGCGGGGAGGGGATGTCGGAGGCCGGCGGCTAGAGGGGTTTGCTTTGGGGAAAAAAATAGAGAGGGAGAGAGGAATGGGGGTGGGGAGAGTTTGGAGGAGTTGGTTTTTAAAGAGGAGGAGAAAGGATGGAGGGAGTGCTGGTGGGGTTAGTAGGGGGTGGTGGAGAGTATCCGTAGAAGAAGATTGGGAATAGGGAAGTTGGGAGAGAAAGAAGGGAATGGGGAGAGTGGGTCGTGGGAGAGAGTCTCCAGGAGGGGGAAAAACCGGGTCGGGTGCGGGTTGGGTTCGGGTAGTTCTAGGATTAAGTCCACGATAAAATCATTATGAATAATTAACCAAAAACATTAATTTAAAAACCTAATTGAGTTCGGATTCGAACTGATCCAGGCTCGGGTCTCGCAAACAAAATCCCAGTTTATTATTTGAAAATAATTTCGAACCCACAATATAATAATAATATTATATAATAATAATAATAAATTACAAATTTATTAAATCTAAATTCTGGGTTTCACAATGGCGCATAGTCCTCTTTCCACATTATGCGCCCAAGTCAGGACAGCTCCACGACTCGGTCAACATCCACGATCAGTCGTGCACCGAAGCATGCGGCCACGTCAGTTTCCATGAGCAGTCGTGCACCGAAGCATGCGGCCACGTCAACCCCACGATCTATCCACGATCATCCAGTCTTTATGCGCCTACACCCTATGCGCCCAAAGGAAGACTATGCGTCCATATGAAAATTAGTGTATTTTCTACATGTGTGCGCATAACAGTCATTTCAGTACAAAACGACTATAAATAGAGGTCATATACCTCTTCAAAAAACATAACAGAGAGCATTTTAGAGCCAAATTGCTGTCCTTCTTGCCAGTGAGCCGAGAGTGAGCAATTTTCTTAGGTTTTCTCCACTTTGTAAATCGGAGTGTCAACGGAGTAAAGGAGCAATTGCCACTCGATCTCCATCGTCCCATTTTCCCGAATTCTTTTTGTACACGGGGATTCTCAGTGCTGGATCTCTCAGGTGTACTCGATTTGTGGTGTATTGTGCTAATAAAAAAAGACAGTGATTCTTCTTTTTTTATAAGTGTCTACAAAAATGGCGACTCTGCTGGGGACTACCTTTTTCTCTGACGATAAGGTGGTGACGCAATCCGATACCGATAAAGTGGGGAGCACTCAGAAGATTTTGATCGTGAAGTTCGATCAACAGGCATTCGAAGAGATGCTCTCGGGGGATGGCTCTACTCCCTAAAAATTAGTGAAGCGAAACAAGTCTCGTAAGACTTGGCTTCCGAAGGCTCGTGTTGCATATCCTGCCAGTGCCGTAGAAGATGTGCAACCGAAGGGGAACTCTGTCACGTGGGTGCATAACCCTTCTACAGGAGCTCCCAATGCGAAGAAGGCGCATACTGTTCAGGGCTCTTTTAGCCCAACGACTTTCCTCTTGTGCAATCAACAATAGAGTGTTCAACGCTCGAGACTTGGCAAAGAAAAACACTACGATGCCAAGAATCGAAGTGTCTGACACTCTGGACAAACTCAACGAAACTCGCAAACGAAGAAGGCAAAACCGGGAGAAAGCAGCGCTGTTTCCCAAAGCATGCGCCCAGAGCTCTGCGCCCAATGCAGTATGTGGGCGCATAACTCTGGCCAGAAGACATCTCCCTTCAATAGGTTATGCGCCCAGGTCCATGTTCCCAGGGCTATGCGCCTAGGCTCTGAAGACCCATTCTATGTGCCCACATCCAGGAAGGCCAGGCATCCTGCTAGAGCTTCTGGAAAGCATGCGCCCAAAGGCATGCTCCAGGGTCTATGCACCCATAGCAAAAAGACAGGCCCCAACGGTGTAGCACGGGACTGTCTTCAAGGTCATCACGGAACTTAGGTATGGGGGTTGCTCCTGCACACGAACTAAGTCCGGATGTGCCAACTTCCCGTACAAATCCATATGCAAAGCTTGGCAATACATGTGAAATGGGTTCTAAGGAGGAGCTCCCTTCTGCCGATTTATGCGACATGATAACTCACAAGCGTAAAGCGAGAGAGATCATTACTACTCATGAGGTGCCTCTACCAGAGCACCCGTGCACTAGTATTATCATCAACAGTTGTATCTCCAAAACAATAAAATTCCTCCAAGGCAGTCCATGTTTCGACGACTGTAACATTCTGATGATGAAACGCCACTATGTGTTTCATCTAACATGGCTTCGTGGGGTCCTCCCTATGGAAGCCCCAATCAAAGAAGGTGGATCACTAATCTAATATTTTCTTCCAATTCTACGAACAGAAGAAGAAGAAGTCTGCCAGCAAACAACCAGCGAGCTGTTACATCTGAAGGAGTCTATATGGGTACTCGGTAAAGGACGAGATCCCTTATAGATGGTGAGGACTCTCAAGCTAGGGGTGGTATTCCCTCAGAACTTCAAGCTGCGGGTAGTATTCCCTCAGAGTCTGAAGTGGACGACCTCTACGCCGGGGTAGCCTTCCAGATGACGATGATCTCTTCGAGTCTGACGGTGACTATCTACTTCCCCTGCCTGAAGATGAAGGCCTCCTCAACTTTGAGACAGACAATATTAGCACTAACTATACTGTTCATCCTCGCGTGCTATCGACGTACATGACGGATGGAAAGAGGCCTGAAGAAGCCAATGATCAAACCAACAAGCGGCTGGAGAATCTTAAAATGACATTCGCCAAGATCACTGACATGCTTACCAGCATCATGGTTGTCCAAACTGCTGGTGTTGCTCCCCCACTTCAACCAAACGTCTCAGCACGCTAGTTCGGTTCATAGCAACAACCCTCCTTCACTACAAAAGGAGTACCATTCCATTGTACCTCCTCCAAATCCCGTAAATGTTGGGGGTGGTCCTTCGCCGACAGCACTTGAAAATCGTACAACAGTCGTTTTTCAATATCTGCTCAATCAACAGGATGCAATTTTGTTGCTCGTCTCGATACCATCTCACACAAAGACAAGCTTCAGAAGATGGGAATATCTCAACCGTATCCTCCTGAATGTAAGAATGCCACTTGTCCTCTTAACTACAAGCCATTGACGCTAAATTCGTTTAACGGATGACTTCTCCTCGCCAACACATACTTCAACACACAGACGCTGCATTTACAAGCCTATCAAAGCTATTTATCAGCACGTGTAGGGAGTAGCTTTTGAATGGTTCTGCAGTCTGCCTGACGGTTGCATTAACTCCTTCAAAGACTTGC
>JANAVB010028217.1:0-21076 GCA_029216955.1 Iris pallida
TCTTTCTCTCTCTCTCTCGAATTCTCTCTCACAGGTTGTGTTCACTAATACCATATCATTAGAAATATTTGCACAACAGATCCCGTAGCATTAAATGCTGCTGCATGCGTTATCCTACACAATTTAATAATAAACACTGATACCATATCATTAAAAGAGTAAAAGTTGTCTTGGAAGTTGTAAAAAATTACTTTGTATTTGTCTTCTCAATACTTTTTTGCATTGGAGATGACTTTTTAAACTTATTGCCATTTGTGAATATAATCTTGCCGCCTATGCAAGATATTGTCTTGTGCCTCATGCCACATAGGATACACAACACATAACAAGACAATAGGGTTACGTAGCATTAAATGTTACTGCATGCGTTATCCTACAGAAGAGGGCCACGTGGAGAATGCTGTTGTATGCTTCCTCATGCGTTATTAGCTACACAATTTAATAATACATGTACCCAGAAGACGAGAAAGTTGTGTTGTTGGAAGTTGTTTTCTTAAAATTATGCTTGCTCCTAGAATCACTCAAGATTTTCATGAGCCATCAAAATAGGGCCATATGGCGGAGGTAAGGAAGACGAAAAGGTTGTGTTGTTTCCTTGCTGGAAGTTGTTTCTTTCTGAATAATGTTTTTTGTACCTCCAAATTGTACTTTCAAACTGTTCATCCTTACGTGGCAGCTGACGTGATATGTTGATCTAGCAGCTGACGTGGCAAATTTTTTTAAAAATAAAACTAAAATAAAAATTAACATTAAAATTAATGTTAACATTAACATTAAAATTAATGTTAACATTAACATTAACATTAAAATTAAAATTAATATTATCGTTAACATTAATAATAATATTAATATTAACATTAACATTAACATTAATATTAATATTAACATAAATTAATATTAACATTAAATTAACATTAATATTAACGTTAAATTATTATGGAGAAAATTAGGTAGTTAACTTTTTGGATTAAAATTTGCCATATCATCAGTCATGTCAGATGACACACACTATTATTTAACATGCCACATCAGATGGGAGGGCTATATATTAGAGGGACAATTTGGAGGTACGAATAGCATTACTCTTTCTTCTTGTATTGTTTCTTGTCCTTCGTTTCTTCTGTTGGTTTCTAACACACTCTATTTTTTTCAATATCGACGTCACATGGAGAAACTGATCGTCGTGTGGAAGATTTAGTCGATGAAGAAAGCTTCCTTTCAAGAGGAGTGTCAGATGATTTGGATGATGAGCAAAGTTTGGAAGCTGTTAACTTAGGAGACAGTAAAGAACAAGATGAAGAAAAAACCGAAAGAATGCATCATAACGATGACGACGACATCAACGCAAACAATGAAATGTTATTTCGCATCACCCTTTCTAATAGATTTAAGAAATGTATTATATTTTTACATTTAGTTCTCATATTTATTTTGTTTTATTCTGTTCTTAGGGACGACGGTGAATCTCCATTAGATTTTGATGCAGCGACGATGAAAAAAATATTGCAGTCTGCCAACATTAACAAAGAACCAAAATAACTCTTAGAAGAAGATATTGTTGGCCTACAGTTCAACTCTATTGAAGAAGCAGAGACATTCTACCGGATATATTCAAAAGCATATGGTTTCAGTATTAGAAAGAACGAGGTAAAGAAAAACAAGTCTAGGATGGTGATGGTCCGTAGTTGGTGTTGTTCGAATGCGGGATTCAGACACAAGAAATACAAGGAAGCTCCTAACAGGGTTCGTGAGCCAAAAAGTAAAAGCAGAAGTGGCTGTAAAGCAATTTTCTGTATTGGGTACAAAGATTCTACAAAGATGTGGGTCGTCAAAAAATTTTATGTACTTCACAACCATAGCCTGGCGAATGATTATGAATCAGTTTTTTTGAGATCCCATCGTAAGATATCACCCGCAGAGTTGGAAGAAGTTAAGATTATGAAGCAATCAGGGATAGGGACTGGAGCGATATAGAATTTAATTGTCCACAGGAAAGGTGTCTGGGATAAAGTTGGATGGACGAAAAAGGATTTATACAACGCTCTAGCTCAAGATAGTAGAGCACTAGACGACGTTGATGCTACGACAACACTTATATTTCTTCAATCTAAGGAGGGCATTGACCCAGATTTTTTCTACGCGTACAAGGTAGACGAAGATTCCAGATTGACCCATCTCTTTTGGGCTGACGGTGTATGTCGATTCGATTACAAATTATTTAGAGATTCACTAGCATTTAACTCTACATATAAAACAAATAGAAGTCAAATACCGTTGGTGGTTCTAGTGGGTACAAACAATCATGCAATGACTTGTGTGTTTGGGTTTGCAATGATCCATAGTGAGACTGCAGAGATATATTTATGGGTTCTAAAAAAATTCCAAGAGTGTATGAATGGCAAATTACCAGTGACAGTTCTTATGGATGGTTGCAGATCCATGAATAAAGCAATTGAGGATTTAATGCCCAGCGTAGTTCATCGAACGTGCTCATGGCATATCCGAAATAATGCTGCCAAACATGTACACCGAGAGGGTTTTCACAATAAATTGAGTCTTCTGATTAAAAGGTACATCGCACACTTGCTACTTTACTTTGAAGTATGTTGTTGTTACAATATTATAACTTTAGTTACTGTCCATGTTTTCTAAACAGGTACTATTCAGTCGAAGAATTTGAAAACCGTTGGCAGCAGATACTAACGAATTATAATGTAGAGAACAATGAGTGGACCACTGCATTGTACAGAACGAGGCAGCGATGGGCGGACACATTCCTACGTGGGCATTTCTTTGGCGGTTCTACTGCAGCAAATAGATGTGAATCTATGAACGCATTTTTGAAAAGATTTTTGAATGAGAAGCTGCCAATATGGAACGCCCTTCAAAATTGTGACTTCGGTTTGGCGGCCTTACGTTACGGCCAGATGAGTAAGCATGTCACTGATAAACTCTCAACACCAGTTGTGAATCAAACTAGCATGGCCGTAATAGAAGATAAATTTGTCGCAATTTATACTAAAATGGTGTTTATAGAGGTAAGGAAGGAAATCACACGTTCTGATGCATATAATGTTCTCCATCATCACATCATAAGAGAGGCAAAAGTTTACACTATCCAAAAGTATATGCCGCCAAACAGTGTCAACCGAAAGGTTACATTTGATCCGACCGACAACATCATAAAATGTGAATGCTTGTGGATGGAGACCAAGGGGATTCCTTGTAGGCATATTTTTTCAGCAATGAGGAGATTGCAAATTGGAGATATTCCAAAGAACTTGATAAAATCTCGTTGGCTCAAGGATTGCAAAGAGAGTTATCTCTTCGGACCTGGCTCAGAAAGAAGATTCATCCACCCAGACAGTATTGAGAGCAGAAGGTATGGTGGTATTAATGAACAAGTTAATCTGTTTACATACTATTGTAAAAAATCAAGCAAAATTCAAGAGAGGGGAACGGAGTTGATGTCGTCTGTTCTGATGGAGTTGAAAGAAATGGTGATCGATATTGGTGAAGAAGAACAAATGGTAGCTAATACAGTTCATGGAGTGCATGAAGCTTTAAAAGAGCCAATTCCGGTAGCAACAAAAGGAAGGCCTTCTCAAGGGAAATCAAGCCAGCCTACAGTAAGTCAGACTATCCCGAAGCCTAGAACTTGTAGAGTTTGTAAAAAATCGGGTCACAATTTTCGTAATTGTAAAGTACGAAAGCGAAATAGCGACAAAGAGCAAATAGAATCAAATGAAACGTCGTTGACTTAAGACAATGTCTTTCCTATGTGGCAAGATGTCATTCACACAAGACAACTTCTTCACTTCATCTTTTTTATATGTATAAAAGTCATTTTGAAGGGGCAGATGCTCACATTCTAAATTGTTTTAATACTGGGAACGGCATTCTCCGTGTAATTCAAAACGGAGAATAGAATTCTCCGTTTTAAATGACACGGAGAATATCATTCTCCGTTTAAATTAAAACGGAGAATGAACATTCTAATGTGTTTTTAACACTGGAATGTTATTCTCCATTTCAAGTTAGACAGAGAATGCCATTCTCCGTTCCAAATTAAACGGCGAATAGAATCCTCAATCGTTTTAACACTGGAAATGCTATTCTCCGTGTAATTGGAAACGGAGAATGTGAAGTTTCTAATCTCAATATTTTCATTTTTCGAATATTTGATTAAATTTTTGAACATTTTTTTTGCAATGAGCCGTTCTATACTCGCAAAATTGAGAAGGGACAGATTTATTGGTATTAATTTTTGAATATTTGATTAATATTTGAGTAAAATTGAAACCCTCAAAGTTGGCAAAATTCGAAGGGGCAGATTCATTGGTATTAATGGCATATAAATGGCAGTAGTTGGGAGAGTTTGTTCTCGTCTTACTTAGCTTTACTTGAGAAGGGGCAGATGCATTGGTATTGATGCAAATTAATTGAATTGAATTCGAAGTGGCTGCCACTTGGCGCATGAGTCCGAGTTGTTCCTTGCCTATAAATGGCAGTAGTGTAGGGAGAGTTTGTTCTCGTCTCACTTAGCTTTTCTTGTGGAGATGGACTCTACCGATCCCCCGCCTTGGCAAGACGTTTTCCTCTTGGTTGTCGATCTTCTCGTTCGAAGAAACTTTGGTGGTTAAGTCCTTTAGAAGACTGAGATGTGCCTAGTGGACTGTCTGTTTTTGTGCACTTTATCGACTGTGTGACATGATGTCGGTTTCTGGAAGAGCTCCTGGGTTTGGATTTATTGCCAACCCACACTCTGTCGAAGCGCCCGCACGTCGATTCGCTCAGACTATGCACGGTGTTCCTTTGCCGCAAGGAGTTCCTTTGTTCAAGGTGTTCCATTGCTCCGACGATGCACGACGAAGTGATTTGCCACAAGGAATTCCTTTTCCTTAGGGTGTTCCATTGCTCAGAAGAATGCAAGATGAAGTGAATTCCTTTGCAGGTCCTTTGCCTCAAGGAGTCAAAAGAACTCCTTGAGGCAAAGGACCTGCAAAGGAATTCACTTCATCTTGCATTCTTCCGAGTAATGGAACGCCCTGAGGAAAGGAATTCCTTGTGGCAAATAACTTCGTCGTACATCGTCGGAGCAATAGAACACCTTGAACAAAGGAACTCCTTGCGGCAAAGGAACACCGTGTATAGTCCGAACAAATCGACGTGCAGGCGCTTCGACAGAGTGTGGGTTGGCATAAATCCAAACCCAAGGGCTCTTCCAGAAACCGACATCATGGCACACAGTCGATGACTATGCACGGAGCGCTCGCACTTTGATTCGCTCTGACTATGCACGAAGTTCCTTTGTTCAAGGAGTTTCATTGCTCTGATTATGCACGGAGTTCCTTTGTTCAGGGAGTTCCATTGCTCTGACGTTGTACGATGAAGTAATTTGCATCAAGGAATTCCTTTGCCTCAAGGAGTTCCATTGCTCTGCGATGCCCGTACGCAGCTCACATTTAACTTTTTTTCTTGATAGTAGGATTTTATGTAGTAGTTCAGACTTTCATATGTAAATAAAAGTCAAACTTTTAGTGGTTTTCATAATGTAAATGTAACTCATAAATGATTTTATTATAAAAGACAGAGCAGAGCAGACATTATAAAACACAGAAGTTCTCTTGAAAGCAAATTCTTAGCCCATACCAACCTCATTATTGTAGTCTTCTTAGCCCATACCAATCTCGACATATTCTCATCAAGCTCATCTTCATTCTCCTTTTCAAACTAAACGGAGAATAACATTCTCCGTTTCAAAAGACACGGAGAACGTCATTCTCCGTTTAAATAAAAACGGAGAATGAATATTTTAATGTGTTTTACCACTGGGAATGTTATTCTCCGTTTTAAGACAGACGGAGAATGTTATTATCCGTTCCGAAATAAACGGTGAATAGAATCCTTAAACGATTTAATTTAAACGGGAAAGTTATTCTCCGTTTCAAGTAAACGAAGAATGCCATTCTCCGTTCCAAATAAAACAAAAAATATAATCCGAAGGGGCAGATTCATTGGTATTAATGGCATATAAATGGAAGAATTCATTAGTATTAATGGCATATAAATGGCAGATTCAATGGTATTAATGACATATTAATGGCATATAAATGCCATTCTTCGTTCCAATTGGGCGCATCAGTACACGGAGAATGGTGTTCACTTGGCAGAATTTGAAGGGACAGATTCATTGGTATTAATGACATATAAATGGCAGTAGTTGGAAGAGTTTGTTCTCGTCTTACTTAGCTTTACTTGAGAAGGGGCAGATGCATTGGTATTAATGCAAATTAATTGAATAGAATTCGAAATGACTGCCACTTGGCGTATGAGTTCGAGTTGTTCCTTGCCAATAAATGGCAGAAGTTGGGAGAGTTTGTTCTAGTCTTACTTAGCTTTACTTGAGAAGGGGCAGATGCATTGGTATTGATGCAAATTAATTGAATTGAATTCGAAGTGACTGCCACTTGGCGCATGAGTCCGCGTTGTTCCTTGCCTATAAATGACAGTAGTGTAGGGAGAGTTTGTTCTCGTCACACTTAGCTTTTCTTGTGGAGATGGACTCTACCGATCCCCCGCCTTGGCAAGATGCTTTCCTCTTGGTTGTCGATCTCCTCGTTCGAAGAAGCTTTGGTGGTGAAGTCCTTCAGAAGACTGAAGCTTTGGGTTGTTTGCCAACCCACACTCTGTCGAAGCGCCCGCACGTTGATTCGCTCGGACTATGCACGGTATTCTTTTGCCTCAAGGAGTTCCTTTGCCTCAAGGAGTTCCTCCGTCTCAAGCTCCTCCTTGGTACGTTGACATGAAGTGATTTGCTCTGACGATGCACGAAATTCATCTTGCTCTTGCTCTGACGATGCACGATGAAGTCATTTGCCTCAAGGAGTCATCCAACGGTTTCTATGCTCTGACGATGCACGATGAAGTGATTTGGCTTAAGGAATTCCTTTGCCTCAAGGCGTTCCATTCCTTTGACGATGCACGATGAACTGAATTCACTTCATCGTGCATCGTCAAAGGAATGGAACTCCTTGAGGCAAAGGAATTCCTTGAGACAAATTACTTCATCGTGTTTCGTCAGAGCATAGTAACCTTTGGATGACTCCTTGAGGCAAATCACTTCATCGTGCATCGTCAGAGCAAGAGCAAGATGAATTCCTTGAGGCACAGGAACAGAAGCAAAAAAATTCCTTGAGAGCAAAGGACCTTGCAAAAGAATTCCTTGAGGCAGAGCACCTTGCAAAGGAATTCACTTCATCCTGGAGATGGACTCTACCGATCCCCCGCCTTGGCAAGACTCTTTCTTGTTGGTTCACTTCAAATGACACGGAGAATGGAATTCTCTGTCTTATTCAACTTTTTCTTGGTTGTAGGATTTTATGTAGTAGTTCAGACTTTCATATGTAAATAAAAGTCAAACTTTTCGTAGTTTTGACAATGTAAATGTAATTCAAAAATAATTTTATTATAAAAGCAGAGCTTATAAAAGACAGAAGTTTCTTGCCCAATTACATATTTATATTATTGTTTTACAATGTCATTGCTTGGTTCGTGTTACATATTTGCTTGAAAGCAACTTCTTAGCCCATACCAACCTCATCATTGTAATCTTCTGGTGAGTTTTATCGTCATTTTCTCTCGGTATTTTGAAGGGAGTAGTCGTCAACATATTCATATAATATGTCGTGTACAAGAGGCAGTTGGGTGCCCGTTGTTGTGGGCAATTTGGAGAACAATTCATTACTTTGCTCTCATACTCCATCTTCGCCGGGCATCTCTCCCTCATCATATCAACTTTTCTCCTGACGATAGGCTCTTAGGTGTTCTTTATTAATTCTGCATCCACCTTGCACTTTTCGTACGTGGTTTGTCTCAAGGAGTTGTAGTATGTCCAGTCGTAGGAGATAAAGTTGAATGTGAGCAGAGTATAGTATCTGATGGATGAATTAAAGAGTAGGATGAATAGCAACTCTATGTCGTCCTCCAAATCCATGACGAAGTCTACTACATCTGTTTGGAAGTCTTCAAGGGGACCGGATTTTGCGTCTGGTTCATTGGCACGTTCAACGATGGTCTGTTTCCCAAAAATAAAACACAATATCATGAGTAATTTTTTTCTGTCATTTTTCATCGGTGTACACGTGAATATGGATTTTTCTGTTTGAATTCTTACCAATGTGTGGGCCATCATGAATGCAGACCACTTATGTGATTGGGGCGCCAGCTTTTGCTTCTGGATCAATGGCACGTCCTTTGAACTAGACGGGGCACACCTTTTAATGCCTTGAATTTCTCTTAGCTTCCTTATTATTAGGTTCAGTATGCCAGCCTACATGTCTTCATAGTTGAGTATGTCTTGCAGGTCTATTGCCAACAGCTGGACTGAAACTCCCTTTTCACCCTCTTCCGGCCAAAATAAGTATACAATATAACTGCACATAAATTTAGTTTAGATTAAATTAATAAAGATAGATTCTCATTACATAATTGTGAAAAAAATCTAAAAAAACAAAAGAAAAAAAGGGTTCAGAATACATACTCTGGACACTTCTTTTTGGGAATTACGATGTCGATGTATTGCTTCTTCAGCTCTTCATCTGCATCTTTCCAAAGTAAGAGTTCATCGCATTTCCTTAGAATGACACGGTTCTTCTTTAATTCAGCCATTTTGGCGTCTCCTCCGGATTTCGGAGCGGCATTAATCTTCTGTTTTTTATTAGCCCCTCCAACTGTATTCTTTTTCAAGGGAGTAACATCTTCAACGGCTAATGGCGCTGATGGTTTTCTGAACCTCTTTCCCCCCGATCCTCCTCTTCTTTTGGCTTCTTTTGGAGCAGCAAGTTCAGCAGCTGCTTCAATCTCCTGACGCTGTAATGCTACAACCATGGCTTCGAGATTAACGATTTTTCCATCCTTTTCAGTGGCTTCAATATTGAACGATTCAACTTTATTTTGAAGCTCCCTTTTCTCCTCAACGAGCCTTTTATTTGTTTCTCTGAGTTGTTCGGTTGTTCGCACTGAAATAAAACAAACAACAATGAAATATATGATGTGAATCTAACACGGAGAATGACATTCTCCGTGTAATATTGTCACTTCCCGTTCCCAGAATACGCATTTTAAATACATGTACTGCTTAAATATATTTATTTAATATTTATCATGTATTATCCTGTATTTAGAATTCCTCTAATTTCATGCAATTTAAATTCCTGTATTAATTATCTGCATATTATTTTCCTGCATTTTACTTTCTGTTTTTACCTTACTTTTGGGTTCGGACTGAGTTGGTTTATTTTTTCGGCCATTTGGATGGTTCATTAAACCCACCTACCACCACCCCCTTTTATTTAAAACCCCAAAACCCTTCTCTCTCTTTATTACTCTTTCTCCATTACTCTTCTTCTTCCTCCATAACTCTCCCCACCTACCCAGCCGTATAGACAAGTGCCAACTTGCTTCTTGATGAATCTCCGTTTTTGCTGTTCCATTGTCTTCCTCTCAAGATTCTTGGATACTTTAGTACTTAGCATTTTTAATTTTCATGGCTCACTTCATGTAGATCTAAGTTTAATGCATTTTCGGATTTCTTAGGTTTTGATCTAGCTAACTTTGTTATTTCTAAGTTTTGATGGTTCCATGATGTAGAGAATTTTGTTCTACCCTATTTTGACCTATGGAAGTCCAGATTTGGGCTTGGAATGAAGGATTTAAAGAGCTTGGAAACAAAGACTTCCATGGTTCTGTTCTTGGAATTGGAGAAGAAGAACAGTGCTTGATCGCAGGAGTTTTCATACGACAAGTCTTCCTTGGCCGCATGGCATTCCTGGCCGCATACCATTCCTTAGCCGCATGGAGTTCTGGCCGCATGAAGTGCTGGCCGCAGGGAGTCCCGGCCACGTGGCATTGACTTATTTTTCCAGCCGCATAAGCGTTTATTAGTTCTCAGCCGCATAGGCTTGGTGATTCGCAGCCGCATATGCATTCAGTCATTCTCAGCCGCATAAGGATAAGTTTCCTCAGCCGCATAGGCCTGCTGTTTCTCAGCCGCATGGCCATATGTCATTTCCAGCCGCATGAAGCTCATTAGCCGCATGAGAACATGATCTTCTCAGCCGCATAAGCACTTAACTTTTTCAGTCGCATAAGGCTTGTTAATTCGGGCCGCATGACTTGTTAGTTTCTTAGCCGCATAGGCATCCAGTCCATTCAGCCGCATAGGCTTGTCTTTCTGAGCCGCATGTGACTTGTTATTCTCAGTCGCATGTGACTTGTTATTCTCAACCGCATGTGACTTGTTATTCTCAGCCGCATGTGACTTGTTATTCTCAGCCGCATGTGACTTGTTATTCTCAGTCGCATGAGACTCGAATCCCAGCCGCATGCGTTCGAGACCGAGCCGTATAGGGTCCCTATCCCCAGCCGCATAGACTTGTTATTTCTTAGCCGCATATGCATGTTTTAATCAGCCGCATAAACTCTAGCCCATAATACTTTTTGGCTGACTCTGTCCCGAATTGACATTAATTAACATGGATTGTTATCTTGACGAATAATTGATCATGCGTTCCTAGTTAGAACTAAGAGACTCGCTAGTCGTCTTATTGAATTGAATGAATGAGACACGTTCATATTAACTATGAACTATTGTAATCGACTGGCTGATCCCGAATATTGGTATATAGATACATGCAGGCTTCAATTTATTTATTTAATTATTTTACCAAAGCAGCATGTGTACTTTATGGTCAAGACATGATTATTCTGTGGTTAGTTTTGATTGTTGCATTACGCTATGTAAGACCTACAACCTAAACCACACGGGTATCTTGTAGAGTTGTGCATATCGTATCCCGTACGGAAGTACTCATTCTGAATGACCATGATCCACGGCATGGGATTTCGCTTAACATAGAGGTTACTAAGTTAAATAAATTAATGATTGCATGGAGAGAATGGATTCCCGAGTTCTTACATGACAGCCCTCTTTGGGACTATTAGTGTCCGACAGGCCGGCTAGTTCCCACAGATACTGCAAATCTGCCACACGGGCAGGGAGCGGTATCTGCTTATATTATTTATTATATAATTGTATATTGATGACGGGCGTCCCGCTGGAACTCGTCTAATTCATGATTGGCACAATTGATTGACTGGATAGACTAGCTTTGCTTGCACATATTAAGAACTGAGGAATCCTTATTGTATAATTCCAGGGTAACTTGGAACTCACAGTAGCAAGCCGTAGTAGTTGCATGGCCATTAAAGTTGACTTGCTTGTGTATTGTACCTACTCTGTTGACTAACTGAGATGATCAGAATGTCAGGACATGACGGGCCAACTTCTGTCCTTGTTTGGTTGGAAGGTTGGTTCGAAGTGTCGTGATGTTATGTGAATCCTAGTAGCGAGCAGAGATCTATTTATCATTTTTTTTACTGGTTTTATTCCTCATATCGTGCTTCCTTGCGGTACTTGCTATTAGGGGTCTAACCTCTCTGGTTTTGCATAGCCAGATTTAGAGCCGGTCCCCGAGGACTCAGCTTACTTCCACCTCCAAGATGGTCAATACTAGAGGAATGATCGCAGGAGGACTCGAATGGGTTCCTTACCTCCTCGCTCGTTTTGTTATTTACTTTATACTTGCCGTTTGGCACCGACATGTTAGTCGAATTGTCTTGTAATTACTTTTGCATAATTGTAACTAAAGTCAGACTGCAGCTGATAAACAATTGTGTATACTTTGCTACATCATCTGGCTATGTTTTGTAAAGCCAGATATCAAGAATATTTTGACTGAGCGTTTGGGACGCCTTACTGCTTTATCTTACATGTTCTCTATTTTTGTTTCTTATTTGAATGATTGAGACAATAGATGTGAAGTGACCATAGTGAGACTTTCATGTAGTATATACCCCCTTGTCTTGTAGACAGCATTGATCGTATTATACGGTATTCATCTACCCATAATATGTAGCTGGCTGAGTCATTCCTCCGCTCTCCAGTATTCTGGTTCTGGGGCATGACAAATATAATACGGAGAATAGCATTCTCCGTTTGGAATTACACGGAGAATAACCTTCCCAGGATCGAAATGATAGAGAATAGCAATTATCCGTTTCAAATAACACGGAGAATGCCATTCTCCGTGTTATAATCCACGGAGAATAGCCATTCTCCTGGAAGATTACAAATCAGAAATTTGAAATAGAAAAGATTTTACCTTGTGCATGTAGATCTGCAATAAGAACAGAATTTTGCTTTCTCAAATCCTCCAGTTCATACACAGAGCCCTCCATCACAACTGCACGTTGTTGCGCTTCTTCTGTCTCGAGCTCTTTCAGCTTTTCTTTGAGTATGGCATTCTTAAGGTTGGCTGCACGTAACTGCGCTCCTTGTGCCTCCATCTCTTTTAACTTTTCTTTGAATTCTTCATTCTGTGCAAGAATATCGGAATGATGTCTTCTCAAATCTTCCAATTCATACACAGAGCCCTCCATCACAACATTGACTGCACGTTGTTGCGCTTCTTCTGCCTCGAGCTCTTTCAGTTTTTCTTTGAGTATGGCATTCTCAAGGTTGGCTGCACGTAACTGTGCTTCTTGTGCCTCCATCTCTTTTAACTTTTCGTTGAGTTCTTCATTCAGCGCAAGAATATCAGAATGAAGTCTTCTCAAATCCTTCAATTACTTTGCTGAGTCGTCCATCACAGCGCCCATTTCATGATGCTATGGTATCCGTTGTTCATCAAAATTATCCCCACCTGCTTCTTGGTGTTCTTCCTCTCCCTTTTTTTCAACTTCTTCTATAGGTGGCTCATCTTCTTTGTGCCCTTCTTCTTCTCCAATAGGTATAACCAGATCTTTCAATATCATCTTCGATCTCATTTTGTTGTGATATTCGGCCTTGAGGAAGTTTGAGATTTCATACGCATTTCATGTGAAAAATTTTGGGTAATCAGGAATTGGGGCGAACTTCTTTTCCACAAATTTACTATGTTCTGCAAACCAATAGAGGAAGTATATTGTGCAACCTTCCAATTTGTGGAAAGCCATTGAGTAATCCCCCTGTTCAGTTTTGCTTCTACTCCTCTTTATGCTATCCATTACATATGCCAGGATTAACCTTGGCCAGCATATACTATTGATGTCGTCCACACTGTCTACCAAGGCCAAAAATCTGTACGGCAAATTTGAACCGCCAGACTTTGTGAAGAATATTGTTTGGCACAAGTGAAAGATTATTAGCTTGGCCAAATCATCTGGATTAACAGCGTTATCTCCGCCACGAAGCCGTCGTAATAATTCAAAGAACTTGTCTCTCACTTCCTTATTCGTGACTTCTGCGTGTTTGCCCATAGAATTAGCCAGCAATTTTGTGAAGTGATCTCTACACAGGCTCAATGATGCTGGTGGTGTCGGCTGCTGTTGTTTTTTCTTCATCAATCTTCTGTAAAAAATATCATTATCGCTTTCTTCATTCAGCGGTAGACCGAAGATGACTGTCATATCGTCGACGCTTGGTGCGATTTTAACAGTGGTGCTCAATTCAAAGCACCCGACGCCATCTTCTTCTTCTGTGTAACTTGCAATTAAATTCTCAAGCCCTTCCGTTACCTTGGCCAATTCGGAGACGTGGACTCTGTTTTGGTAGAAAATTTCGACAAAATTCTAGAAACCGATATTCTTCAAGGAATCAATAACTGGCTCAGGTAAACGGCCAACATCTTGATTGACCTCCTCCATAAGATTTAGCATTGGCTTGAAGGTAGAACGAAAAAGTCTTGAATCCTTATTTCTGACAGATTTTTTTTTCTACAAAACAAAAAAATAAAAATTAGGTCGGAGAATGGCCATTCTTATGGGTTTTAACACTGGAAATGACATTCTTCGTGTAAACTAACACGGAGAATGTCATTCTCCGTTTCAAATGACACGGAGAATGACATTCAAATGCGTTTTATGACGGAGAATGTCATTCTCCGTGTAATATACACAGAATTTGCGAACATAAACTCAAAGTTGTACCTTCTGTTTGCACTTCTTCTTGCACTTCTTTTTGTTTAGCAACTTTTTCCTTTTTCTTCTGTGAAACTTTCTTAGAATAGGGTTTCAGTTGTTCTCCGTCTTTCCCTTTTAGATTTTTTGTAACTGGTGCATCTTCTCTAATTGGTGATTCTGTCGCTGATGTCGACATGGTGTGAAGATTGCGAATGGGTAGGAAGGTTTGAAGATTTTGGAGAAGAATGACCTAGGTTTGAGTACAGAGTGGAGTATAGAAGAAGAGGAAGAATCGAAACAGTTTTCTTTTTTTTTGTAATAAAAGGGTTCGGGGGTGTTTTGAATTAATTAGAAGGGCAAAAATGTCATTCGATGGAAGGATAAAAGACTCCTTTCTGCTTAATTATATTAATTTGAAGGGCAAAAATGATTCTGCTTAATAAAAAAGAATCGAAGCCGTTTGGCAAAAATGTCATTACAACTCAACAAAACAAATGAACGTAATACATTAGGGGTTTCCATACATTAGATATAAAAGAAGAAAAAAAAATCGTCTTTCATATTCAATCATTTCAGATTGGACTTCTTTTAGCTCTTCATTGTGCTCTGAAGTTGTAATCCATTCAGCAGCTTTGCGTCGTTCCATTCCCGCATCAAACTGCATATAACAAACATAACATCAAAAATATTGCTCTAAAAAGTGTAAGTTTTTGACGACATATTTTCAGACTTACATTGAGAGAACGGTAGTCTAGACTACATCGTTCTTTCATGAATGCAATTACAAAAATCCCACAATCAACAGAATTGCCTTGGCGGGGAACATAAGAACGACATTTTATTACAAAAGTAGAAAAGCTGAACCTAGCATCTCTCAACTTCAAAATCTCTTCTTCGAGAAAGAGATCTAAATTTGAAAACTACAATTACCAGAATACAATATGCATTAATATACCGCGTATCTTGTACCCAATTCATAAAAATTGATGAATATGAGCTTACTATTTCTTTTATGACTGTTTTGTTTTGAATCGGATCATCTTTAGATGCAAGTGAGTCCCAAATTTTAACAGTCCTTTTTTAACCAGAACTCTTGCAAGAGTATAGTGTCCGTCCAAATGAATGGGTATGTATATCTGAATCAGGATTAATTAGGTAAAATAAATTAGTAAATTTTTAGAAAATTAGGATTAATATTTAAACATAAATACATTAATACCTTGTTACAAGTGCTTAAAGATCCCATATAATCCTGAAAATATTTGTACTTCTTTCATATTTCATGAAGCTTTTTGTCAGATGGAGGTAACGTTTCTTTCTACATACACATCAACTAATACATTACGAAGGACAAACAAACGAGAAAATTGTTAATGCATATGCATTGAAGAATAAAATGCTCACTCACCGATATCCTTATTGGTAAAAACCATACATTAGCTTTATTGAAGGTTCTTTTCCGTTCCTCCGCTGTGAGAAGAGCAGAGACAATGCCTACAATCTAAATAAATTATTAAAAATGTCAGCGATGGAATCGAAGTAAACATAGATGGCATCTAAGAAGAAATATACTATCTATACATACCCTATTTTTAATTCTCGTTAAAGGAGCTAAGGTCTTCATCTCAAATCGAGACACATAGATTTTGTTGCAAGATGATATTATTTCTCTAAGAAAAGAAACGAATAAATTAGGAGAAAAAACTGTTGAAATTAAATCAAAACTCATATTACTTACTCGTCAGGTCTATCATCGAGAAAAATATAGTCGCAATAACTCGAAGAACTACTAGTACAATTGCTAGGCTTCGAGGTTGAACTCCTTGTTAAACTTTTCGATGGTATGACCGGATCTAAATTTCCACGCATTCTTTTAGAAGAACTGCTAAAATCAGTTTCTTCTGTAGGGGACAATACGAGAATTCGGTCCAATGCTTTACTACGAGACTGTAGCTCCACGTCCTCCTCATCGGAAGAAGATTCAACGGAAACCACCTTCACATTATTAAATGCTCCAGATGAAGATGCCTTCTTCAAAGCTGGAGATTCTTCAATCTTCTCAAAATGCCGAGATAAATTTATTTGTTCAATTTCTAATAAAAAAAGCTTAGAATTGATCTTTACAACTTCAGCTGAAATCGTCGATAGATATTCTTTAATCTTGCACAACATACGCGGAATGAAGGTTTCATTTGGAGCTGGCAACTAATCTTCTACGTCTTCTACATTTTCCACCACACGAGTAGACATCTTGAGAACAAGAAAACTATTGTATTTCAGAAAACTATTCTATGTATTTCAGAATGAATAATAGTACTATGAAATAAGAAAACTATTGTATATATAGCAAGAGAGAAGTACAAAAAGTGAGAAAGATGGAAAGACAAATAAATTTCGAGACTAGCAAACAATCTACTAGCCGTTTGATTGAGGAGGGCTCGAGGAAGATTCTACTAGCCGTTTGAAAAATACAGAAGGTTATCATGATCAACTTCAATTAAGGAACTCTATAAGAGGTTTAATTCCGCTTGATTGAGGAACTCGACGAAGTCCACCGCGAACCGAAATTTCTTCTTCTTTCCTTCTTCATCTCCGTTTCTTCTTCCACCACCACCACCATGGCCTGTAGCTTTATAACAAAAATATTAAATTGTTAGATGAAACAAAAAACTAATTACGGAAAGATTACTAAATCAAAATCAAACAGAACACATATTCATAGAAAACATGAGATTAAAGATGAAAGTGTCACAGAAGCAACACCACAATTTTACAACAACTAAGCAGACTCTGCTAAGCAATAACTAAAATTAGGAATTGTGTCCTCCTTAGATTTAATTTACACAAAGAAGAGATTTGAGAGAACGATCTTTTGTCGGCTTTCTAAATGTACCATTCTCCGTCATAAATGTACCATTATCCGTCCTAAATGTACCATTCTCCTTCCTAAATGTACCATTCTCCGTCCTAAATGTACCATTCTCCGTCCTAAATGTACCATTCGTCGTCGGTGTCCTCATCTAGATCGCCAGCAGCGGTGGTGTCATGTACATCGCCGACAGACCTGGACACACTGTGTCCTTAGGGATTGTGTCCTCCTTGGATTTAATTTACACAAAGAAGAGATCTGAGAGAACGAGCTTTTATCGGCTTTCTAAATGTACCATTCTCCATCCTAAATGTACCATTTTTCGTCCTAAATGTACCATTCTCCTTTCTAAATGTATCATTCTCCGTCCTAAATGTACCATTCTCCGTCCTAAATGTACCATTCATCGTCGGTGTCCTCATCTAGATCGTCAGCAGCGGTGGTGTTGTCTACATCGCCTACAGACTTGGACACATTGTGTCCTTAGGGATTGTGTCCTCCTTGGATTTAATTTACACAAGAAGAGATTTGAGAGAACGAGCTTTTATAGGCTTCCTAAATGTACCATTCTCCGTTCTAAATGTACCATTTTGTCGTCGATGTCACCATCTAGATCGCCAGCGGCGGTGGTGTCGTCGTCTACATAGCCTACAGACCTGGACACACTGTGTCCTTCCTTTTCGGCCGACACACAATTATTGTTTTATATACGTAGTTGCACAAAATATTAAATTATCTGGACGAAAGAGAAAGTAAATATGAGTTAATTTAGGGTGTTCATTGAAAAATTGCATTGAAGAATGACCTGCTATAGCAAGTTAACAAGAGGTCAAAAGTCAAAAACAGCATTAAATGATGTCTCCTGCATTATTTCATCTGAATTTAATCTGAACCGTTGGATTAACATCCAACGGTCCAGATTTCGGATGTATCAATACATCCAAAATGGGTGGATGTATTGTAGAATTTTCCTATATATATATATATATATATATATATATATATATATATATATATATATATATATAAAGACCACTTGATCCGTAAAGTATAATTAATATATATAAAGACCACTTGATCCGTAAAGTATAATTAATCTTAAAATTCACAAAAAAAATATTCCTTCATACCAGTTACTACGTGCTTAAATCTATGAACAACATCTAAACATCTCCCTCATAATAATTGATTTATTTTTATTTAAAAAATCATAATAATTGATTGAATTTTACATTAGGCAACTTAATAACCTCCATAACAAACCCACAATGAAGTGGATATTCTCATGCAATGTAACACGAAGAAGTTGAATACATACTCTGGCAAACCTAGCTCTAACCAGAAGTTATACATGAGATGTGTTATATGTCTACTTTCCAATAGTCAAATATAGAGCTTGGAGAAGTATTTGAGAGAAAGAACTCTTGGATTTTTATTAATCTCACAGTGGAGGCTATATAAAGGAGTTTATATTACAATATATGATTGTATTCTTATATGGTAATTTCTGAATACAATATACTTCTACCATATACAAGTATTACGATATATAATGGTATTGATATATGATAAGTACTAAACAATATATATATTCCTACCATATATAAGTACTACCATATATTATGGTATTCATATATGGTGACTACTAAACACAATATTACCATGACTCATGCTAACACTAAGGCCTCAAGTTGGAGCATAAACATCCACCATGTCCAACTTGTCAAATGAGTCGTAAAAGGATTTCTTAGAGAAAACACTTTGCAGCAAACTACATCTTCTACATGTTTACCAACCCATATGCATTATGTTTCACTGTAAACAATGACAACCAACTCCTTTCTTTTCCAAGTAAGAGATATAAGTTTCCAAGCATTACTATTCTAAAATGTCACTATCGTCTTTAACCATTTTGGATCTCTCAATGCATCCTTAGAGGGACGATCTTCAATACCAGGAAGCTGAAGATCAAGAGTAAGATTAATGAGGGTGCAGTAGTATCTTCAGCAATATTCGACTAGCCGAGACTAGCAATTCGACTAGCCGAGACTAGCAATTCGACTGGTCAAATTTTCTTCATTCTAGGCTATAACTGGATTTGACGGGTCGACCACCATATTCTACGGATCGAGAACTTTCATATGACCTGTTGAAATACCTTCTTCATGTGTTCCTCCTTCTTCCTGCACTCATTCTTCTTTACCATGATACAACTCTTCAAAATATAAATTATGTCCCTAAAGAGTAGCATTGGATGAAAAATATCTCATAGCATAATACTTTATCGTTGGTGGATGAAAGTATTTGTACCCCTTCTGATAGCCACAATAGCTAACAAATACACTTATAAGCAGTTAGAGCAGCAATACCTGCTATAGTATGATCCTAGAAGGCTACTCCGTAGAAATCTAACTTATGTGTCAATTGAACAACTGCATTCCCTTAAAACGATAACATGCTTACTAAGGTACCTGTCACGACCCGCACCCTGTTTAGGGGCACGAGCACGTGGGTACGTCCAGCTTACGCCGCAGTATCGACGGTAGAACGCTGTAAAGGTCATCTAGAATATATAGAATCTAAGACACAATAATATAACATGTCATCTCCGCACGGAGGAATATAACCACAACTCAATCACATAATTCTAAGAAAAATAAACAAGATGATAAAGATAAAAATAAAGATGAGATAAATAGTCTGAAACAACGCTGAGTCGCAATCACAAGTTCAGAAACCAAGACATAAAATAATATCCCAAAATAAATACTACAAGTCTCAAAGTATCAAACTGGAATGTAATCAAGACAAAATCAAGGTCACTACTGGCGGTGCGTCCTCTATGATCACTGGGTCCACAGGCTGGTCCTGGTCGTAGGCTCCATCTATGCCAAACCCGTAGTAGGTCGGACAATCTGCATCTAAATCATCTAAAAAATAACGGAGGTTATCCTGTCAGAATATGAGCAAGTACAAACACTGACAGCAGTTCCATGTGAATTGACAAATACTATAAGAGACAATTATAATGAAATACAAGATGAAATATCAAGATTAAAAGTAAAACGGTATAAGAGAACTGGATATCATGTCATGTGTGAGATATAAGATAAAAATTTGAATATAAACAGTAAAAAGTAATCTGAGGTATGATGTAAACATAAAAATAAAGTGCCATGAGATATTAGATCGTTATATGATCGGTTTGGGTCAAGATCAGGCTGTTCCATTTGACCGGCTATGCACAGGTAGTATAATAGTATAGGGATCAGGCCGGCCAAAATGGAAAGCGATGCACAAGTAGTATAAGGTCAGGCTACACCCTACGTGTGGTGAGGGTGGAGCTATGTACAAGTAATAAACAAGTAGGGGTAACGATCAAATAACCTCTAATAACTCTCCATCTCCGAAAAGTATAATGGATCCAGACATGATAGGTCATGACACGGGATTCGAAGAGCAGGGGGCCAGCCCACTCCCAAATCGGTGTCTATACAAGTACAGAAAACAATATCGAACAATGTACTCATATACCAGGTAAACCGGGAATGACATCTCATGACGAGATTCAATATATACTAGTCCGTGTATCCTCGTGTCGAGAATCAAGTATAACACTATAACTGAATCGGATATAGTAGATATCAAAACAATAAAAACTATCAGAGAATGTACTTGCATGTTGTCCTGAGCTGAGAAAATCGAAACTACAACCCACTCAAAGAGCCACGAACGGTCAACTCACAAAACTGTCTCCTAATGCTGAAACAGACATTACCAACGTTCTCAGAATGGTCAAATTATCTAGAAACACATATCCATAAGTCCAATTCTGGATACAGGGGTAAAACGGTAATTTCGGGTCAAAATGGTGTCCGCCGTTGGACCCACTTGCACCGAAAAAATGTGCCAGAACCTACGGTCTCTAAAGTCATCAAACTATATGTCTACAAATTCAGTTTGACAAGACGAATCCAATCGTATGTCCAAAGTTGGATTCCGGTGGACGTGCACAAATTCATCCGATGGATCGGGTCGCGGGTCCTCCAAAAATAGTGTTCCGATCGACCGTCTCAGAATCGGACCAAACTTTGCATACAGGACCAAAAAAATGATACGGTCCTTTGACGCAAGTTTCGTCTCGATATGACGAGCGTGCACAAAGTAATTGACAAATATGCAAAAGGTCGATACGGTAAATTTTTG
>JANAVB010028218.1:0-62355 GCA_029216955.1 Iris pallida
ATATATTATGCATGTCTGTATATATATATATATATATATATTATATATATATAATATATAAGAAAAAAAAATATATATATATATATATATATATATATATATTTAACTTACTTCGTAGGACCGTCGGCCCAAATCTCCATCATCGTCTCGTCCTGAGGTGCGCATGGAGGGTCGCTCTGGTATGGATCCGCACTGGAGGAGTAGGGACTACCTCATCCACCTGTCCCCACCCGCTATGCTACTGTCAGCGGTAGGAAGGCTAGAGGAAGGAGTATCAACAAGCCTGGAACAGCTCATCCTAGGTGTACTGCCACCTGGACCTGCGACCGTATGGTACAATGGAGTGCTCGGGTCAGACGATGGTCCAGAGCCATCCTCTGGTAACGGAGCTCTCTGTCCACCTAAGGATACGGCTCGTCCTGACCTATCTCCGCGTCGTCCTGCTATGCCTCCGTGTCCTCTGCCATGCTGATAATAACATATGATTAAAAATATAAATAAATACAATGACAGTTTAGAAATATCTGCATACATTGGAGTTCATAATTATGTTTACAAAAATCTGAATACTAATAGAAATGATCATAGTTCATAATTTAAGATTACAGAAATATGAATACATTAAAATCACAGTTCTCAATCATCCTCTAAAAATTCATCTTCTTTTTGCCTCCTCCTTCTCATCCTCCTCCTCTCCCTCCTCATCTTCACTAGCATCTCCTTCGTCTTCCCCTTCGGATACTTATACCTCTTCTACACAAGTAGATATGAAATGGGGAACTTCTGCTTAGTCGACATCAACTGTATTTGGTACAAGAGGCAGCTCGTCCTCCTGATAAGCCACTTCGTCGACGTCGTAGGTATTTCTGGCTTTAGTCTTGCATACTGCCCACCAGTCGTACCTCGTTGTTGCCCGTCTAGGATATGTTGTAAAATATACGAGTTGAGCTTGACTTGCTAGGATAAATGGTTCGTATCCTTGGTATCGACGACGGTAGTTAATATCCACAAGACCATGCTTGTCAATTTTCCATCCTTGATTTGTATCGGATCGAACCAATCAACTTTGAACAACACGATCTTGGCAAGCTCTGTGCCATAGTTGTACGTCAATTCCACAATCTCCCGTAAGACGCCATAGAAATTATTGCCTGGAGTGACATCTTTGTAGTTTGTAGATTTGATACACAAGCAACAGTTTTTTGTGGAATCAAGATCCAGGAAGCTATCTCTGATGGAGCATTTGTTGACTTGAACTTAAACCCATTCATGCAATAACTTGGCCATATTTTGACGGCATAAATTGGTCCCTTGGCAAGAGTTCTAATAGATTCATTCTCAAGGGTGACATCCGGATGATCGACCTAAACACGAGAAGATACAAAATTAAGTTCAATGTTAGTTATTTCTTGTGCAAATACAAATAGAGGAAGATTCTAACTAGCTTCTTACATACATATGCATTCAACCACGACAGAAAATGAAGTCTCATTTTCTTCTACTTCTTCATCTGCAATGTATGGTCTACTTGACCTCACCTCATCATTAAATTTGCTGAAAACCAATAAATATCGGGATACACTAGTTAAATTATAATAACGTAATCAACAAATAGATGACTTGAACGTTGAAGATTTTCACTTACCACTCTAGCTTTTCCACTTCATCCTCCTCGCAGTTGAGTAATATATAACTGGGCAGCCCTTAGTTCCTCATCATTCAAATATCTCTTTTTCAGTTTTTCAGAAGGCTTTCCAAGAGCATTGAAGACTTTCAATAATGCATCATTATATTCTATATCTCCATCATCGTTCCTCGGAGCTCTTGTTCTATTTGTAGCAATATGAGGCTTGAAATGCATTGAACAAAAGTTTGTAATCTCCTCAAGGACATAGGCTTCACAAATAGAACCCTCGACCTGTGCCTTATTTTTTACATTCCTCTTCAGGTGGTTTAGATGGCGCTCGAACGGGTGCATCCACCGATAACCGACGGGCCCACCAACACGTGCCCCATAGGAAAGATGAATTGGCAAATGCTCCATAGAGTCGAAGAATCCAGGAGGGAACACCCTCTCAAGCTTGCATAATGTTACTGCAATGTCCTTCTCCTGCTTTTCAAGCCGATCGACGAGCAACTTAGTAGAACAAAGATCTCTGAAGAATATGCTAAGCTCTGTCAGTGGATCCCAAATGACCTGAGGTAAGAATTCCCAAAATGCAATCGGGATTAACCTCTCCATAAAAACGTGACAGTCGTGGCTCTTCATACCCTGTAGTATGTTCTCCTTCGGGTCAACACATACCCGTCCGAAAATTTTAGGCCCTGGATCCACCTAAAAAGTTTACCTTTGTCTCCTTGTCCAATGAAAAATAGCCTTGGGCTGCTTATACTTTCCACTGCCTTCCTTTATCAATGCAACTCTGGACGTCTGTATATTTCTTCTAAGTCCAACCTGGCCTTGGGATTGTCTTTCGCCTTCCCCTTTACGTCCATCACATTATTTATATTGTCAAATACATTCTTCTCGATATGCATGACATCCATGTAATATCTAAGCAGATGGTCACTCCAATATGGCAGGTCCCAGAATATACTCCTCTTCGTCCAGTTGTGAGCGCGGTCAAATCTATCACACTTGTACTCCACTGTAGGCTCTTTAATAGCACTTGACAATTCTTTAACTTCCTTCCATATCGTGTCCCCGGACCACCGTGGCGGTGGACTGGACTTCTCTACCACGCCAGCACGAAAAGCATTCCTGTTCCTCCGGTACGGATGATCCTTTGGCAGGAACTGTCGATGACAATCGAAGAAGCATGATTTTCCTTCGTATTTCAAACGGAAAGCCTTAGTACGATCCATGCAATATGGACATGCGAGACGACCATGGGTGCTCCAATCCGATAACATTCTATAGGCCGGGAAATCATTGATGGTCCATATTAGTGCGGCCCTCATCTGAAAGTTCTGCTTTCTGGAAACATCGTATGTGGTTGCACCTACTTTCCATAACTGATTCAGCTCATCTACCAAGGGCTGTAAGTACACATCAATGTTCCTCTTCGGGTTCTTCGGACCTGGAATAATAACAGTTAGGAAATAAGGAGTCTTCATACACATCCAATGCGGTAAGTTGTACGGAGTAATAATCACAGGCCAACAAGAATATTGTAAGCCCGAAAGTCCAAATGGGGTAAAACCGTCGGAGGAAAGCCGCAATCTGATATTACGCAGCTCCGAAGCAAAATCGGGATACACTCGATCAAAGTACTTCCATGCTTTCCCGTGGATGGATGATCCAGTACTCCATATTTGTTTTCGCTTGTGCCAACTCATATTATCAGCTGTCTTCTTTGCCATAAACAACCTCTGCAACCGCGGCGTCAAAGACAAATAGTGCATCGAATTTGTTGTCTTACGTGCACCAGAAGTCCTTGTTGTACTAGTTGCCTTGAAGCGATCGGCACCACAAAATCTGCAGGCGTCTTCATCCTTGTCGTCCTTATAGTACAACATGCATCCGTTGCGACATGCATCAATTTTTGTATATCCCATCTAGAGCGATCTCACCATTCTCTTGGATCGGTAGAAGTCTTTAGGTAACTTGCCACCCTCCGGCAATATATCTTTAGTTAACTCCAGGATCCATTTGTAGCATTCTTGAGACATGTTAAAATCTGATTTTATGCTCAACAATCTTGTAATCACCTCCAACGGTGAATGGTCATCATGACCAGGATATAAGGAGTCCTTGCATTCTCCAACAACTCCATGAACTTTGCAGCATCGACATTCGGTGCCTCCTCAGCCGTATATTGATTATTCGGATCGAAACTAGGCCTCGCAGCATCGAAAACTATGTTCGTCCACCCTTGGTCGTAATCAGCATGCCCATGGACATCTACATAAGGCTCCACATAAGGCTCCGGCTCGGATGCTAAAGGCACAAGTTCTTCGTATGCTGTCCACTGATAATAATTTGGTATGAAACCCCTCGAATACAAATGATATGTCACATCCACTTCTGAATGATATTTCAAGTTGCGACATCTCATACATGGACACTTAATTTTTGTACGGTCTATGTACTGAGGGAACGCCTTGGCAAACTGCAGGAACTGTTGCACACCCTGTATAAATTCATACCGTACACCGCACATGTCATCAGGATTGTTCCGCAGATAGTAATTCATATCCATTTTAAGATAATTCTGCAAAGATTGACACAGATAGTAATTCATCATGATGACGATTATACATCCATAAACGGTTCCGCAGATAGTAATTCATATCCATTTTAAGATAATTACTATAGAAAGTGAAGAATAGCTCAGAACACAACCCAAAATTTTATGTTTTTCAACGATATATTTCACATGCTTAATTGCCAAGTGTGGGGACGAATGGCTTAGAACACAACCCAAAATTTATTCTAGCATACATTAGTATGAATTATCTATGTTCTGTACATATGGTGTAGTATATGTTCTTATTGAATCTAGTATCTGAAGGATGTAACAGAATCAATAAGATGAACCCATAAAATGTAATACTAAGACATTATCTACTACTAAAAGATGTAGTGTTAGGTTGTCGTATCATCATTGTCGAGGGATAGGGGTTAGAGGACAGTCAACTTTATCTACGGCTACATAGTTTCTGCCTCGCCAGTCGAATGGCAGCAGGGACTATGTCCTGATCACGATGTCGTACCGTAGATTAATGCAAATTCCTTATAGCAAATGTCGTACATAGATTTCTGTCTCGCCAGTCGAATGGCTGCAGGGACAGTGTTTGGCTGGTACATATAATTCAAAATCAGATTAATGGGACAGTTACTTTCAAACCCAGACACACCCCTTACATTAGAAACATGTAATCCAAAATCAGACCCCAATGAAGATGGCCTACTGTCCTCACATAGCTTATAATAATATAGAGAATCCACGAATGTAGAGAATCCACGAATGAACAACAAATGAACAACAATCCAAATATATAGAAAGCCAATACTCAACAAACCGATAGGATCATTTAAGCCAAAATCAGACCCCAATGTAATTCAAAACCCAGACACACTCCTCCTCCTCACACAGCTCAAAATCAGACCCCCAATGTAATTCAAAATCAAATACATAGGTTCATTTAAGCCAATAATAATATAGAGAATCCACGAATGAACAACAATCCAAATATATAGAAAGTCAATACTCAACAAATCGATACAACAAACAGGAGAAGAAAAGAGGCCATAAATTGGGAGAAAACAACTTTGATGCTGCTGGCCCAGCAGTGGTGCTGGTGGTGTCTAAGGTGCCAGACTTTAAGGTTCAGCTTTAGGAGGTTATGGGTCCAGGTCTTTACCATTTAGTAGTGTCAATATGATGCTAGGAAGAATCCACAGATCAGTATCAATGGGTATAAGGAAATTTACAGGACAAAAGTTCAAAGTGGACTAACATTACCATAGACTGTTCACATATTCATGGGCTGTTATCATATGTTATTGGACTAAAAATCAGTTAAGGACTGGGTTCAAAATGCTAAACATAAATACACCTCATATAGGCTAGCCGAGCCTTCCTATATTGCTGATACCAAGGCTCTAATCCTCGAAACATACGTCTAAACCCAAGAGTCTACTTGTACAGTCACCTGAATTTTCTTGTCCCAGGTTGTACCAGTACAGGACACCATTATACCATCTCTAGTACTCCTAATGCACTATAACTGGACTGATTCCTGTTACTCAACCAGGAACGACAAGGCCCCACACCATAAATTCTAATGTATTCCTTATTGGAACACCAATGTTTCAGGGTGGACACAGGGTTCATTTCTCCCTGATGGTGTGTCCTGCACTAGCTTGGTTCTGGGGTCGAATGACACAAGGTTCTACTGGACTTGGTACTCTATGTTTCAGGGATGTGACTGTGTACAATCATTCAGACTGCAAAGCTTACCAAATTTTTAAAGACCTGAAATTTCTTTTCCGTTGTTATGATTAAATTGAACAATTGTAAATCTGACACATTATATACAAGTATCAAATAATCTTTTCGACACATGTACAAATAAGACATCCAAGTATAATCTTACTACTCTAGTATTGGTTAGTCCATATAGAGTTCTAAGACTAAATTGGAATCGACTTACAATATTTTTATTATAATTCACCATTTTGCTCAACTCTCATCAGTTTTCTCAACAACTACAATATTCATTTTCATTAAAATTATAAACTATTTACTAAGACTGATACTGCAACTAAAGAAGTTCTAATAGTAAAAAATAGGAAGTGTCTAATACCTCTCGCTTCATAGGGCTTTTGACCGTAATAACAAGGGATGGTTTATTCTTTGTACCAGTGTAACCTTTTGCCTTCCCCATACCCTGGCATCAAAATCACGTTTAGCATCAATACTTCTTGTTCCTCAAATAGTGGTTCATATGTACAGTAATTAATGCAACAATGTAGTGACATGAAATATTAGGATTCAGAATGACATATCCTGAGGAGAAGGCCGGAGGTGGGTGCGAGGAGGAGGAGAGAGGGAGAGGGGGAGAGAGAGAGAGAGAGAGAGAGAGAGAGGACGAGGATGAGAGAGGGGGGGCTACCCAAAATAGTCCCAAAGCAGTGCCCTAGAGAGAGGGGGGAAGAAGAGAGAGGGGGGCTACCTGAGGAGAAGGCCAGAGGAGGGTGCGAGGAAGAGGAGGACGGAGGAGGGTATGAGCGCCGGAGGATGTTTGCACATTTTATTTTGATATAATTAACAGCATCTTCGTAGTTTAGTTTCCTCTGTCTTCAGATTGATATCATTTCAGAAGCTCTACTACTTAAAGACTGTCCATTCAAGTTTACCAACCATAGCCTTGAAGACTGAAGCAAAGACCGGTGCTCCTTGAAAAGAGGCTCTCTCTACTACATGTTTTCGAGTCTGTACAAGGTCTAGGTCTTTCTGTAAACACTTAAGTTTGGATGACAAAACTAAAAGCTTTTCTCAAGTCAAAAATCAATATCTTATAAGAACGGCATACCGGCGGTATGCTCCGGCATACCGACGGTATACCATTTTACTGACCACAAAACTTTCTGTAAGAAAGATCGGTATACCGACGGTATGCTCCGGCATACCGACGGTATGCTCCGACATACCGACGGTATACCGTTTTGTGGATCACAAAATATTCTGTGACAAACATCGGCATACCGATGGTATGCTCCGGCATACCGACGGTATACTGTTTTGTTTGCCTCAAAAACATTCTGTGATGTTGATCGGAATACCGACGGTATACTCCGGCATACCGGCGGTTATACCGTTTTGTGAGCCATAGAACTTTCTGTGACAAACTTCGGCATACCGACAGTATGCTCCGGCATACCGACGGTATACCGTTTTGTTTATTACAAAAATGTTCTGTGACACACATCGGTATACCGACGGTATACCATTTTGTTTATTACAAAAATATTCTGTGACACACATCGGTATACCGACGGTATACCGCGGCATACTGACGGTATACCGGGTTACGAAATTTGACTTTTTGAATGGCTTAGACCAGCATTAATGGCAGCATTAAATGCTCCCAATGGATACTAATATGACCGTTACTGTTCGACCGGTATACCGACGGTATGTCGGTCCATACCGACGGTATGCCGGTCAGCCTGTATCCAGGAGCATTAAATGCTACCTACTCTTGGTTTCTCTATAAATGAAAGCCTTCTCTCTCTTGAAGCTTTCACCAACTCTTGCCATATATTTTCTAAACAACCAAGAGCTCCACCATTAATACTCTACCAAGCTTTTAATTGTCATCCTCTCCCAAAGTGCTAGAGTATTTACGAGTTGTAATTTTCGATCTTCAAGTGTTAGAAGATCAACAAGTTCTCTTCTCATTTCTTTGAAGTTGGCGAGCCTTCGTAAGAAAACTCGTGTGTTGAAGTTGGCGAGTTCTTCGTATCCAAACTCGTGTTGAAGTTGGCGAGTTCTTCGGATCCAAACTCGTGTGTACTATTTTATTAAATAGTGGATTTAAGCCGGAGAGAGTTCCGGGACTGGATTGCCTCAAGCGAGGATACCAGGATACATCTTATGTTTGATCTTCTTACTCTATCTTTTTATTTGACGAATATTGCTTCTTGTGCTTAAGTTATTTTTTATTTCCCTATTCACCCCCTCTAGGGTTCTACAATTGGTATCAGAGCTTTGTTCTCTTGATTTAGATTTATACCCTTTGAGTGATCCATGACCACTAACCCTAGTACCAACACCTTCCACAATGAGGGACACTCCACAAATAGACCTTTCCTATTTGATGGAACCAATTATAACTACTGGAAGATTAGGATGAGCATTTATCTGAAGTCCATAGATTTCAATTTATGGGATTGTGTGATAAATGGTCTTCCTACTCTTTCCAGAGTTATTGAGGATGTTACATCTGACACCCTTAGGGACATACTTACTGAAAACACCAAGAAGCTTGCTAGTCGAGATGCCAAGGCTATGAACGCTCTTTATTGTGCTCTCGATAGTAGTGAATTCAATAGAATCTCTACTTGTAAGACTTCCAGTGAGATTTGGAAGTTACTTGAAGTCACACACGAGGGTATATCACAAGTAAAGGAATCCAAGATTAGAGACTCACGCAAGAATATGAGTCCTTTAAGATGAAACATGATGAGTCTAATACTTGTATGTTTACTCGTTTTGGTGATATTATTAATCCTCTTTCTTCTCTTGGTAAGGAGTATCATGCTCACGAAAAGATCAGAAAAATCCTTAGAGGATTGACAAAAAGATGGAGTCCTAAAGCTACTGCAATCATTGAGGGGAACGACCTGACAGTCATGAACCTTGAGACCCTCATGGGGAAGCTTATGACTCATGAACTCGATATGAAAGATCAAGAGAAATCTTCCATACAAGAGAAGGAGAAGAAGAAGGCCAAAGAGAAGGAAAAGTCTTTTGCTCTCAAAGTTACAAAGTCCTACTCCAAGGATAGCTCCAACGACAATGAGTCGGACGATGATGAAGAAATAGCTCTCACAGCTAAGCACTTCCGAAAGTTTCTCAAATTCAACAAAGCTAACCGCTTCAGACGTGACAATGAGAAAGATCCTGCATGCTATCAATACAGAAGAATCGGACACATCAAGAGGGACTGTCCTATGATAAGAAAAGACTCAAGCAAGTACGAGAAGCCTAGCAAAGGAAGCTCTTCCTCCAGGAAATTTGCCAACACAAGCATTTGGTGTGAGAGTGACGCAAGCGACTCCGACAATGACAAAGAGTGCAAATACAATGCCAATGTTTGTCTCATGGCAACCGATGAGGTACTTGATGATCTCTCCTTAAATACTCTTACTTATGATGACTTGGAGAAAGCTATCCTTGAACTACATGAAGAGCACAAAGGTGTTAAGAATAAATACAAGAAATCTCTAAAAGAGGTTGATGCTCTTCAACTTAAAGTAGAGAGACTCTCAAGTATCATTATTGATGTAAAGGGGAAATCTCCTGCTTCTGACACGGATGAAATAGAGTCTTCGCGACTCAAGTTTCAAGAATCCCTTGTCACCATCAAGAAAAAGGATGATGAGATTCAATCCATGAGAAGGCTTATAAATTTGCTATGCATAAAGTTCAAAATGCTAATAGGAAAGAATATGATACTTCTATTAAGTATAATGATCTTCTTGTACAGAGTAAGAAACTAGGTAATAAGAACACTACTCACATACATACTCTAAGACACCCCCACACTCATCACAATGCTAGGCATACTTCTTACATGAACACTACACACAAGTCCTAATCTAACACAAGGAAAGGACCATTTGTTAAGAAAAATATTTTGCATCATGCTTTTTATTATCATCATCATAATACTAATGATAGAACTCCTCGTACTAGAGATTTACATATGCATGATACTCACACGTCTTCTTCTAAATCCTCTATGATTTGTAACTACTGTGGCTTGCTTGGACATACGACCAATTATTGTCATACTAGGAAACTAGTTGATAAGAAAGTGTATAAGTGAGTTCCTAAGACTAACACTCAAGGACCCATACGATCATGGGTACCAAAATATTCATCTTCAACTTATGTTGTAGGTGAAGAGTCCTTCTCATGCTAGAAGCAAGTGGATTCTCGATAGCGGTTGTTCACGGCACATGACCGGGGATACTTCATTATTTACAACGCTATCGATGAAGAAGGAAGGACACGTCTCCTTTGGTAACAATCTTAAAAGTTACATTATAGAAAATGGTAATATCGGTTCCCCTCCTTATTCTTGTATTAAGAATGTGTGTCTTGTTACTAATCTTAAACACAATCTTCTTAGTATTAGTCATCTTACCGATAATGGTTATGATATCAAGTTTGTTAAGCTCAAATGTTTTATTACCGATAGTTCAAGTGGATCTATTGTTTATGAAGGCATTAGAGAAAACAATATCTATGTTTTATATCTTGTCGAAGATACTAACAATGACAGGTGCTTAGTTGCTAATAACGATGAAAGTTGGCTTTGGCACATGAGGCTCGGATACGCCAACATGGATACCATTTCTCGTCTTGCCACCAAGAAGCTCGTAAGAGGACTCCTAAGTATCCACTTCAAAAAGGATATGGTGTGTGAAGAATACGAGAAAAGTAAGTTGACCAAGTCATCCTTCAAATCCATCAACTCTGTGAGTACCTCTAGACCTCTTCAACTTATTCATATGGATCTTTTTGGTCCTAGTAGAGTTGCTAGTCTTGGAGGCAAGCTTTATGCTTTTGTTTTGGTTGATAATTTTTCGAGATTTACTTGGGTTATTTTTCTTGCTTGCAAAAGTGATACTTTTCGTAAATTTATTACTTTTTGTAACGTGTTCAAAATAAGAGGTTTTTCTATCAACAAGATTAGAAGTGATCATGGAGGAGAATTTGATAATGCCGATTTCAAAAGATTTTGTGAAAAGAATAGTTTTGGACATGATTTTGCTTGTCCATGAACTCCTCAACAAAATGATGTTGTGGAGAGAAAGAATAGAACCCTTGGCGATATGGCCCGGGTTATGTTAAACCAATATAAGCTCCCCCAATATTTTTGGGCGGAAGCCGTTAACACGGCATGTCATGTTATAAATAGGGTCTTGATTAGACCTATTTCTAAAAAGACTCCTTATGAGCTTTGGTTTGACAAAATTCTCTCTATTGAATATTTTAAAGTTTTTGGATGTAATTGTTTTATTTTGAATACCAAGGATAACCTAGGCAAGTTTGAAGAAAAAGCCTATGAAGGAATATTCCTTGGATACTCTACTCATAGTAAAGATTTTTGTGTTTTTAATAAAAGAAGTCTTATTGTCGAATAGTCAATCAATGTCTCTTTTAATGAACTTAACTCTTCTACATTCTCCTGTTCCGATAATATTGATGACATCTCGTTTGGGTTGGAGAACTCCTCTATTGGAGATCGTCCTTCTTCATCTAACAATAAAGTTGTGACTCCTCCAACAAAAGAGTCTCCACCTCTCGAGCCTCCTCAAAAGGATCTCCCAAAAGAATGGAGATTTGTCACCAATCATCCTAAGGAGCTTATCATTGGAGATCCTTCTTCCAGTGTAAGCACTAGATCCTCCACTTGTGATCTTTGTACAAACGTGGGTTTTATCTCTCAAATAGAGCCTAAAAATATTAATGATACTTTTCTTGATGAATTTTGGATGATAGCGATGCAAGAAGAGCTAAATTAATTTGAGCAAAACAAGGTTTGGGAACTTGTCCCAAAACCTAGCAATCACCCCATTATTGGAACTAAATGGGTGTTTCAAAATAAACTTAATGAAGATGGATTAGTGACTCGTAACAAAGCCCGATTGGTTGCTCAAGGCTATAACCAAGAGGAAGGCATTGACTACGATGAAACCTATGCTCCGGTTGCTTGTCTTGAATCCATTCGTATGCTATGTGCTTTTGCTTGCTTTAATGATTTTAAACTCTTTCAAATGGATGTTAAGAGTGCTTTTCTAAATGGTATTATTAAAAAGGAAGTTTATGTAAAACAACCCCCTGGCTTTGAAGATTTTCAATTTCCTAATCACGTGTTCAAACTCCACAAAGCCCTTTATGGCCTCAAACAAGCTCCCCGTGCTTGGTATGAGCGCCTTAGCTTCTTTCTTGTTTCACACAATTTTTCTAAGGACAAAGTCGACACGACACTTTTTATCAAATTCCATAATAGCACTCTTTTATTGGTTCAAATTTATGTCGATGACATTATTTTTGGTTCTACTAACAATACACTTTGTGTATAATTTGCTAAAGTTATGCAGGAAGAATTTGAAATGAGCATGATGGATGAACTATCATTCTTTTTGGACTTACAAATCAAACAAGGACCCAAAGGGACCTTCATCAATCAAGCAAAATATACAAAGGATCTCCTCAAACATTTCGAACTTGACTCATCCAAATCAATGAGTACTCCTATGGCAACAACAACAAAGCTTAACAAAGATGAAGATGGCACATCGGTCGACATTCGTAAGTATCGAGGTATGATCGGTAGTATACTTTATCTAACTGCTAGCCGTCCTGATATCATGTTTAGTGTATGTCTTTGTGTACGATATCTAGCAAATCCAAAGAAATCACACTTATGTGCCGTCAAGCATATTTTTCGATATCTCAAAGGCACCGTTAACATGGGGCTTTGGTATCCGAAATCTTCATCCTTTGAGCTTCACGGCTTCTTGGATGCAGATTTTGTCAGATGCAAGATTGACCGAAAGAGCACTAGCGGCACATGTCAATTCCTTGAGAAATCCTTAGTATCGTGGTTTAGTAAGAAACAAAATTCTATTGCTCTTTCAACCACTGAGGCCGAGTATATTGCGGCCGGTTGCTGTTGTGCACAAATTTTTTGGATGTCCCAAACACTTATAGATTATGGTATTTCCCATACTTGTACCCCTATTAAATGTGATAACACTAGTTCGATCAATCTCACGAAAAACTCGATTTGTCACTCATGCACGAAGTACATAGAAATTAGACACCATTTTCTTCGTGATCATCAATAAAAGGGGGATATCCGCCTTGAATTTATTGACACTACTTATCAGTTAGCCGATATTTTCACCAAACCTCTCCCGGAGGATCGCTTCATTTTTTTTTGCCAAGAATTGGGCATTTTAAATTTGACTCATAGTTCTTCTCGGCCGGCAAACCGACGGTATACTGCGGTATACCGACGGCATGCCGATTTTGGTTCAGAATTATGTTCTATGCCAAAAATCGGTATACCGTCGGCATACGTCGGCATACCGACGGTATACCGGTTCGCGGCGGACTGCTTTGTCATATCACCTCGGGCCCACCACTCTTTCATTATCCCTTTATTCTTTCCCCCTATTAACTACCCATCACATCCATCATCTCCATATTTAATATCCAACTCCTCTTCTTCTCTTTATCCTCCTCCACTCTTTCATATCCTCTCAAAACCTTACTTCCACTTCCTACTTTCTTCATCTCCTCATGGCTGCCCCCAAGCGTGCTCGCTCCTCCTCCTCCTCCTTCAATCCCTTTACCCCGGTGGCTCTCTCCTATGGATATGACCAGCGGGTCTTCACCTCCTCCTTGGCTGCCGAATCTTGATTCCGACACTTCGTGCACCATAACGTCTACAAAGGCCGCGCCATCAACTGGAACCTCTTCCCCGGCCATGTTTCTCTCTTCGAGGAGGTCGGTCTCTCTTCCCTCATTCGGCATCAGGTGCCTGTCTACCCCACCGTCGTGCGTCTATTCTACTGCAACATGGTTCCGGACATCGAGAACGGCGCCATTCAGACTATGGTCAACGAGCACCATTTTTGCCTGATGGCTCGTGACCTCTCTAGCATTTTTGGCATCCCGGACAGAGGAGAGGCTCTACCGGGCTTGGCTGCTCTTCATCCTTCGGCGTCGTGCTCTTTTAACAAATTCTGCGCTATCATTTGCAAGGGCCCAAATCCTCCTAATATCCAGGCTCTTTTCGTACAACTGGAGCCGTTTTATTACGAGCTCCATAGGATCGTGTGCCACACCCTCTATCCCAAAGGCGGCAACTATGACGCCATCACCGGTGATGCCCTGGTGTGTATGTACTACCTGTATTCGAGGAAGTCTTAGTCCTTCCCCAAGACTCTTCTCCATGCCTTCTTCGACGTCCTGCCCGCGGGAAAGCAGAATCTGTACTATGGATCCTTCATCACTCTTATCTTGGAAGCCAAGCAAGTCGACCTCTCCCTCTGGTACTCGGACGGTGTCCCATCCTTCTTTGCTGTTTCCCGCTTCGTCGGTGGTGCCTCCACATCTCGTGCCTCCTCCTCCCAAGAGCCGCCAGCTTCTGCTCCTGCTGCTCCCGCCTCTACTCCTTCTGCCTCCGGCCGCTACATGCCGCTGACACAGCAGAATTTCGACATGCGTATGGCTCAGGCAGAGGAGCAGATGCGGGCCCACACTCGTGGTCTTGGTACTCTGATCCAATCTCGCTTCCATGACCAGGCATATTTTATTCAGTGCACCCTTCAGGACCGGGATGCATTTCTGGATCTGAATCTTCAGAATCCGATGTACCAGGCCTCCCGCTTTTTCGATCCCAATGCCTACGGCTTTATGTACCTGGACGGCATTGATCCTTTTGGCTCTTTCCACCAGGCTCAGGAAGGTGGGGATGATCCGGCTGATGAGTAGGGGTTACTTTCTTGTGTTGGTGATGTCGAATAAGTGGTTGTCTTATTTTGTTTGTGGTTGTTTTTTATGTCTTTTGCGGTCCTTCGGGGACCAGTGTTGGGTTGTTCCTAGTTGTTTGCAGTCCTACGGGGACTTGATTTTTGTCCTTTTATTGTCTTGCTAACTCTCGTAGAGGAGAGTTTTTCATATGTCTTTTTGTAGTGTGTTATGGTTGTCATGCATGTATCCAATTTCCAATTTTTATCTATCAAATACATGCTTTTGTCTATGATATTGTGTTCCATATTCATTTTTTATTTTTTATTTTTTCTTTCCCATCTTTGACTAAGTAACAAATGGAGAGAAAACGTATTGAGGGAGAGTTGTCTACCTACGGGGGAGTAACTCCCTGAAGATGCTATCTCTCTGTTTTGTCAATTATCAAAATGGGGGAGATTGTTGGCATATTTTATTTTGATATAATTAACAGCATCTTCGTAGTTTAGTTTTCTCTGTCTTCAGATTGATATCATGTCAGAAGCTCTACTACTTAAAGACTGTCCATTCATGTTTACCAACCATAGCCTTGAAGACTGAAGCAAAGACCGGCGTTCCTTGAAAAGACGGCTCTCTCCACTGCATGTTTTCGAGTCTGTACAAGGTCTAGGTCTTTCTGTAAACACTTAAGGTTGGATGACAAAACTAAAAGCTTTTCTCAAGTCAAAAATCAATATCTTATAAGAACGGCATACCGGCGGTATGCACCGACATCCGGCGGTATACCGTTTTACTGACCACAAAACTTTCTGTGAGAAAGATCGGCATACCGACAGTATGCTCCGGCATACCGACGGTATACCTTTTTATGGATCACAAAACGTTCTATGACAAACATCGGCATACCGACGGTATGCTCCGACATACCGACGGTATACCGTTTTGTTTGCCTCAAAAACATTCTGTGATGTTGATCGGAATACCGACGGTATACTCCGGCATACCGGTGGTATACCGTTTTGTGAGGCATAGAACTTTCTGTGACAAACTTCGGCATACCGACGGTATGCTCCGGCATACCGACGGTATACCGTTTTGTTTATTACAAAAATATTCTGTGACACACATCGGTATACCGACAGTATACCGCGGCATACCGACAGTATACCGGGTTACAAATTTTGATTTTTTGAATGGCTTAGACCAGCATTAATGGCATCATTAAATGCTTTCAACGGATACTAATATGACCGTTACTGTTCGATCGGTATACCGACGGTATGCCGGTCCATACCGACGGTATGCCGGTCATCCTGTATCCAGGAGCATTAAATGCTACCTACTCTTAGTTTTTCTATAAATGAAAGCCTTCTCTCTCTTGAAGCTTTCACCAACTCTTGCCATAAATTTTCCAAACAACCAAGAGCTCCACCATTAATACTCTACCAAGCTTTTAATTTTTATCCTCTCCCAAAGGGCTAGAGTATCTAAGAGTTGTAATTTTCGTTCAAGTGTTAGAAGATCAACAAGTTCTCTTCTCATTTCTTTGAAGTTGGCGAGCCTTCGTAAGAAAACTCGTGTGTTGAAGTTGGCGAGTGTAGAAGCATGGAATTTCACGATCAGAAATCCTATGCGCCAAACACTACATGCGCCAGGAAGATTAGACACAGCAAAACAAGAATAGTTACATTAGAAGAAGATTTTTATTTCATATAAAAGTCTATTACATGTCTTAAAAAGGGCTGTACAAAGGAGAACTTCTACAAAAAGAAAAGACCCTAAGTCTACAGCCAGGCGCAGCACCATCATACGCTCTCGAACAGGCGCATCTCACCATGCGCCCTCATGCGCATCCCACCATGTGCTCCCAGCCGGGCGCATCCCTTCAGCAGCTCAGTTATGTGTATCCTCGGTTATGTGCATCCCTTCAGCAGCTCAGTTATGTGCCACCCTTCCAGCCAGGCTCACCGCCGTCTAAATGCTTCGACTAATGAAGCATTTATTGAGCAGAACGAGGGTGGCAATCAACCCTCTAGCTGGAGGAAGAGCTCCCCAAACCGAGGAAGAGAAGAGCACCGCAAGCCAACCTGTGGCCAGGGGAGGCTTCGAAAGAGCCTCCAAAGGCGAAGAAAGACCGTAATCGAAACCGCGGCTAAAGGAGCAGCTTTCAACACAACCAGAATGGGCAACACCCATTTTGAAGGAAGAAAGAGCCCCCAAAGCCGCAGCACCGCAATTCTGATCTGCGGCTCTTCCCACATAACGGAGACGAGGCTCGTGCATCCCGATCTTTGGATGCAACAGGCACCTTCTGCCTGCCTCAGAAGCCATCGACTCCGACTTTTGGATGTAACAGTCACCTTCAAGTGTATCAATGAAGACAATGCGTCGCATCTTCACCCTCGGAAACATCTCATCAACAGAACGTGCTCGAGTAAACAAATTTATTTCGGAAGGACGTGAGAGAACGAGAAGCAAACCCTCTCCATGCCACTATTTATAGGCCGGGCAAATCAAACCCATGCGCCAAGTGGATGGCTCTCCGAATCCCGTGCAATAAATTTGTATTAAATGGATGAACCTGACGCTTCGAATTCAGCCAAGTCAAAAAACGGCTATTTAAAGCACTCGGAGAACGTAACAGTCGCACCAAAAGACGTGTCAAGCGGAGCGGATGCGCCGGCCAGACCGCGCATCACACAAACGTGCCCCTCAGTACCAAGCGCTTCACAAACATGCACCCCCATGCTGCCCCATGCGCCTAGTGGAACGCCGATCGATGCGCCCACTCTAACAGTCCATCACCTGTCAAAGAACATTAAATGCTGAAGTCTGACAGAGTTGGCAGCACGCCTCTCGAGGACTGAACAGTTGACAGCTTTTTCAGAAAACGAAGTATCGCCAACGTCAGCATCATCATTACTTTTCTCCAGCGGTTACAAGCCACGTGGCCGCCTAACCACTTGCATGCGCCTCCACGGCCATGCGCCCAAAGCTTCTGCATGCGCCTCAAAAGCCATCGTCTCAGACTTTCTCTCTGATCCCTAAAGACAGAAGTAAAGTCACCACTGAAGCTTCGTATGCGCCTCAAAAGCCATGCGCCCTGAATGGTTCGCGACTCCCAAAGGTTACGAGCCAAAGTCTCCTCATGCGCCCAATCCCAGGCGCATCCTACCAGATCATTCCTCACCAAATCTGAGATCTCCGAGCCATGGGCCGATGATACGTGTCCTTTGACTCGATTCACCCAAGATCTCAGCAACAGAAAAATCCCCTTCTCTGCTACGTGCCGGCCCACAACAGCAGTATGAAGAATTCAACCCCTCAATCAGGGCATATCGTCCATGCGCCTCCATCAGCAATCACCACGTGGCGTCCCCGCGTCCAGGCGCATCCTACATATGCGTAAATAAGCAGCCAACCTGCGTACTATATAAATAGAGGGATCATTTTCTTCTTCGAGAGGGACCTACACACACACACAGAGGCAAACATATATCGACAGACGGAGACTTCGCACCACCAGAGAGGCAGATACAGACACTCAACGTCTTCCTCCTCTCAGCAAGCTCCAGCACCCAGAACAATCCAAACCTTCAGAGAACCGATAACCGTCGTCAGATCGTCAACGGAGTCAATGCATTACCACTCGCTCCATCGGCATAAGGGACCCAGATAAACAAAAGTGTACTCCTAGGACTACATCTAAGTCCTATATTGTAACACTGTTCTGTTTGTATTGAAATTTGCAATCAAAAGATTTTAAAGGCAAACAAGCTGGCGACTATGCTGGGGACCTCTTTCTCCTCTACCGAGAAAGCTGTGTCACAATCCGACGATGTGAAGGTGGGCTCCTCCCACGAGACGCTGGTCGTACGCCTCAATCAACAGGTGTATGAGGAGTTTATCTCTGAAGGCAGTACAAGTCCTTCGAAGCGGCTGCCAAAGCCGAAGAAGACCCGTCGAGTCTGGGTGCGCAAGGTTGACGCCTCTGGCACCACCACCGAAGGGGATGCGCTGATCCAACCTTCCCTTCCTGCTGACGTCCTCAGCAACCAAGATGCTCCCACCGGTGCAGCGCATCTCTCGAAAAAACGTGCAGCTGACCACATTCCCCAGCCACCTCCCTCTCAGGCAAAGAAGATGCGTCGACGGAGCAGGGGCACAGCCAATGCCCCGCACATCATCTCTGATGCGCCACAGAAAGTCTCTGTCTTTGACAGACTCACTCGCTGTAGTGGCGAGAAGAATTTGGATTTTGTGTACTACACGCCCCAGCGGCCTGGTACGAAAAAGTCCAAGGCAGCACGGGCCATGCGTCCCAAGCGTGCTATGCCAGCAGCAAGCCAGAAGCATGTGCTCACAATCATGCGCGCTGCTGATGGTAAGTTGTATAAGGTTGACTCAGGTGCTGCGGTGCCAGAAACGAGCCAACCTTCAAAGTCCTTATCTCACTTGGACGCATCTGCTGCGTTCGCAACCAAGTCGAGTAAGGCAAACCCAGTGGTCTTGAACCCCCGCGCCCCCTCGGGTTGTGCGTCTGAGGTTCGTTCAAGTCACTTTAAATGTTGTTCTCCTACTACTGATCGGGGCACCTGTTTGGTGTGAGGTCAGGGGGCGCAGCATTCATCTGACCACCCCGACGCTTGGCCTTGCCATGCGTCTGAAGGAGGTACGAAGGTAGCACTCTCCTCCAATGATCTGTGTAACGTGATCACTCACAAGCGCTGATCAGGAGAGTCGACTGTCAAGTACGATATGCCCCTCACAGGGCACACTTGTGCTGTGGTCACCATCAACTGCTATTGCAAGTCAGCAATCCCACCAAGACAGTCGGTGTTCCAGCGGCTGCAGTCATCGACACCCCTTCGACGTCGTCTCGGAAAGAAAGTGTCAACAATAGAGGAGCCAGGACTAGAGGTTGCTTCATGCAATATAGTCTCCAACTCCTCGTCAGTCCGAAAGACGACTGATATTTCCTCGTCCAAGAGCCAGCCGAGGAAATCCAAATCAACCGTCTCGTCCTCCGGAGTGTTCGAAGGCACTCGGAGGAGGAAGAAGCTCTTGGAGGAAGCTGGGGGTAACCAAGCCCTTGCTGATCCTCCTTTCGAAGACGAAGGTGTCCTTCAAAGCACAGCTGGGGTGGATCTTCATCCTCAGGGCGAAGTTAGCCTCCCTGACGTGGCTGGGGGTCGTCTAGCCCCTGTGGACCGGCATCTCGAAGATGAAGAAGTCCTTCAGGACATGACTGGAGGTAGTCAGGCCCTTACGGATACTTCTCCCGAAGACGAAGGCATCCTCCAAAACTTACCTGGGGGTAGCTTTGCCCCTGTGGATTCGAGTCTCGAAGACGAAGAAGTTCTCAGGAACATAGCTGGAGGTAGCCAAGACGAAGCTTCCGGAACAACAACTCCTTTACTGGAGAGTGAGGCTGAAAGCGAAGCCTCAACTCAGCCATCCGACACCAGCCGTGTAATGACAGTCTACATGGCTGGAGGTGATACCGAGTCTGATGCATCGCCACCAGACCTCGTCCAGCGCATGGATACCTTGGAGGGAGGACTCAAAACCCTCTCTGCCTCGATGCAAACACTGACTCAAGCAGTGTTTGAGATACGGTCAGCTTTGGCCAGGACACCTTCTACCGGTCCCGACCCAGGGACCAATGGAGAGTCAAGTGTACCCCCTCAACGGGTATCCTTGGATACGGATCGTCGCGAAGCCCCCCAGACGTCGGAGCCATCAAATGCTCAACTCCAGGTGGTACCACCTTCCTCGACTCCCAGCTCCACGAAAGACGTGGTCGAGATGATCAGGGACCTACGCGAGCGCTTTGAGTCCAAGACGAGACAAGAGGAGCGCCAAAAGATGGGCATCCTCCAACCTTATCCCCTCGAATGGAACAAAGTGGTTTATCCTCCTATATATAAACCACAAACATTGATGCCGTACGACGGAAAGGACTCTCCGCGTCGCTATCTGACGTACTTCTAGTCCCAAATGGAACATCTTCCGAAGGAGGACGCGCTACTCACCAGCATATTTGTCGGCGCACTGAAAGGAGTGGCGTACGACTGGTACTGCAGCCTCCCTGACAATTCCATATCTTCCTTCGACGATTTGACGCACCTTTTCCTCGACCGTTTCTACGACGGCGGGAAGGACATGACAATAGCGTCCCTCATAGAGATACGCCAGAAGGAGAAGGAAACAGTTCGGGTATTCATCGAACGCTTCTGACAGGCCTACTTCAGACTGCCCCCGGGCATGCCAGAACATGCGCTCCTCTCCTCCTGCAGCATGAACATGTTGCCTGCAGTCAAACTCTGGCTCAACTCTACTCCTCCTCCCGACTGGAGTTCCCTGATCATCGAAGCCAAGGCCGCAGAAAAGAAGGCGGCCAATGCTCGTCTTCTGGGAGTCAGTTTCCCCGCCTTTGAAGACAAGGGGAAGCGGCCTGTAGCCAACAACCCCGGACGAGAGACGAAGGGGAAACAGGCATTGACTGTCAATGTCTCAAAAGGTGCATCAGTACCTACTCAGAAGCCTCCACTTGCACCAAGGCCAAAGGAGGTGTACTCTTTCAACGATGAAGATACCCTGCAACTCTTTGAGATACTGAAGCAGGGTGACAAGATCAAGTTGCCGGACCCGAAGCGTCCGGACGAGGTTGGAAAAGTCGACAATCCGAGGTACTGTCACTACCATCGGTTTATTGGACATCCAACCAAGGACTGCTACGTCCTCAAAAATTACATCCAGCGCATGATCAATGCGGATGTTATCTCCGTCGACTACGAAAAGAAGACGGTTTCGGCCAACGTGGTGTCGCTCCAGTTCGACACCTTGCCGCCAACTACAACACAAGATGGTGTCGTCTCCATCCCTAAGGCGTCAATGGAGGTGGTTAACTTACCACCTACTCGTGACAACGTGAGTGGACTCATCCCACTCACCACATCTCGGGGAGAGATCTTATGGGTTCACCCTGATCTCGTCTTCGAGGTTACTCAACCGGAGGTACGCTCTGTCTCCAAAACTAAAGACAGAAAGATCAAGTCTTGTCGCATGGTCTTTTCCTCCGCAGAAGAGGCTCTTCCTGTACAAACGTGTTCACAACAGAACGCCCAACCCGACGAAGCTGCCATCGAGGTGGTGCCTCCTTGCACCGTCCCTGCTACCGAGGAAGGGGGTCCGTCCAAGCCTCCAGCAGCTAATAAGCAGAAGCATATAGAGGCTCCTTTCGACAGGCCTCTGCGAAAGGAGAATGCTTCGGGGTTAGCCAAGCCCCACAACTTCGACATACTGGCACAACTTGCCAGTACTCCTGCCCGCCTTTCTCTGTTTGAGCTCCTTCGTCTTTCCAAGGACACTCGCGAAGCTCTCTGTGAAGCCCTGAAGGATGCTGAGTCCTTCATCAGTCAAGTCAAGCAGCCTGAAGATCTTCCAACTGCATGTGCGCACTGTCATTGTACGGATGAGGTTATCCCCAATATAACCTTCACCCAATAAGACATGCTGCTCAAGCACAACCGACACAACAGGCCGCTGTATTATACAGGGTATATCGGTTCTGTCAAGATGAAGCGAATTCAGATCGATCCAGGGTCTTTCCTCAGCATCATTCCGAAGACGCTGCTCTCAACACTGGGGATCCCAATGTACCGACTGGCGCCATCCAACACAACAATCAGTGGCTTTAACGCTAGCAAAAGCGAGCCACTGGACAAGATACGACTAAAGTGCCATATCGGTAACCTCAGAACTGAGGTGACTTGTTACGTCGTGGACGCCGACGTCAACTACAACCTCCTGTTGGGTCGTCCATGGCTGCATGAGTACATGGTGGTGCCATCCACACTCCACCAGTATATGAAGTACGTGTCCACAAACGACGTCATCCGGACGGAGTTCGCGGACATTGACCCTTTCAAAGGGGTTGAAGCCTACTTCACGGATTCCAACTTGTACAAATCACCTGACGAGGAGGAAGCCAACGATGCTGACGACGAGACAGAAACGGCAGCAGAGCCGGACATGGAGCCTGAGATGACTTTCGGCGCTCCTTTAAATATCCGACTCAAAGGCAAACTGCCTCAGAAGTTGCCTCCCATGAACATCAAGCTACCCGGGAAAGCACCAGCTGCTACTGAAGCTCCCTTGAAGATACGACTCAAGGGAAAGCCGTCTCAAACATCGGCTCCCCTCGTGGCAAAACTATAGGGGAAGGCACCCATCACCGAAGGCGCGGTTGAGGCACCTCTGAAGGTGCATCTTAAGGGCAAGCCGTCGCAATCCAAGCTGCCAGAGAAGGCTCACATAGCCCTCTCGGACCCCGAAATCAAAGCTATGGTGGACTCTCCCGAGCCAATCCCAGTACTCACAGATGAAGAGCTAGGAGAATATATCTCTGCTGATGTGGACGCACCCTCTCTGGACAATGTAATCCCGCAGGATAAAATCTCGTATTTCATCAATAATAGAGTGTCTTTTAATTATTCTAGTCTCCAAGGGTTCTGTTCTGTAGTCCCACCGCGGAGTCGAGACGAAGAATCCATCATTTTCGACAAAGTCGAACGTCATCAAGACCTTCCGTCACTCGAGCCAGAACCAGATACCGGCAGAATATAAGTCTATCGGTACATGGATAAGGCAAAGTACCTCATCCAAAAGATGGGTTACGACCTAAAAAGCAACAAAGGCCTGAACTACGGCAAGGGTCGACGTCTTCCTCTCCGGCTTCCAACACCTAAAGGAAAGTCGCAGGACAACTACAATCGGACTCGACGTGGGATAGGCTATGTCACGCCGCCGTCAGCTCTAGGGAGTTCGGAGACAGAAGAAGCAGAACATTCTCATTCGTTTGAAGCATCAACTTGGGATTCCGATACCAGTATCGGCTCAGTCTTCAAGAGAGTGCTGTCAGCCAACATGACATCCGCTCAACCTCAAGAAGATGAAGGCGAAGATCAAGCGTCGGAATTCTTCGAAGAAGAACCTTGGGCACAACGCTTAGGAGAACAGTGGGAGTCTCGTTTTGAGCTACACGAACCCCTACCGAAGACGAAGTCGAGCAGATCGACCTTGGGGATGGATCTTCTTCCAAACCCATCATCATCAGCAAAAGCCTAAAAGAAAAAAACTGGGAGTCTTTAATCCAACTGGCTAAAGAATATATTGATGTCTTCGCCTGGAGCTACGAAGACATATCGGGACTTGATCCTCAGATCGCGATGCATAGGCTCAACATCTTGCCCGATGCTAAGCCTATCAAACAACAACAGCGACGCTTTCGCCCGGACATCATGAACGCTATCGATCAGTAGGTGGACAAACTCTTGACCAGCGGCTTCATCCGTGAAGAACAACACCCGGATTGGGTGGCCAACGTTGTCCCTGTCACCAAGAAGAATGGAAAGATTCGAGTCTGCTTCGACTTCAGGGATCTTAAATCCGCCTGCCCGAAGGACGAATTCCCGCTTCCCATCACCGACGTGATGATCGACAACACATGTGGCTTCGAACGCATGTCTTTCATGGACGGATATTCGGGCTACAACCAGATCAAGATGTTCCCCGATGACGCAAAATATACGTCATTTAGGACTCCAAAGGGCATTTTCTGCTACACAGTGATGCCCTTCGGCTTGAAGAACGCCGGTGCCACATACCAACGAGCTGTGAGCACCATTTTTCGTCAGCATCTTTGCAAGACAGTCGAATGCTATGTTGATGACATCGCAGTCAAGAGCCGTCTCAAAGGAGATCACCTACAAGACCTGAAGACTGTCTTCGATCTCATGCGGGCGCACCAACTCAAGATGAACCCCGCTAAATCCTTCTTAGGGGTTTCCAGCGGAAAGTTCTTAGGCTTCATTATCACGGCGAAAGGCATTCATGTCGATCCTGAGAAGACCAAAGCCATCCTCGACATGGGCCCTCCGAAGAACCTCCGAGAACTTCGAGGCCTGCAGGGACGTCTGGCATATATTCGGAGGTTCATAGCAAACATCTCCGAAAAATGTCGACCCTTCACTCAGATTATGAAGAGGGGAGTCTCTTACGTCTGGACAGAGGAATGCCAAAAAGCTTTCGACGACATCAAAGCTTACCTGACAAGTCCGCCAGTCCTAGTGGCGCCTGTCGTCGACAAACCATTCCTCCTCTACGTCCATGCCATGGATCATTCCTTCGGCGCTTTGCTAGCTCAGAACAGCGATACAGGCTATGAGCAAGCTATCTACTACCGCAGTAGAACACTGATCGGGGCCGAACACCGGTACAACCCCGTTAAAAAGGAGTGCTTGGCGTTGGTATTTGCCATCCAGAAGACTCGCTATTATGTCTCGGGCCAGACGATTCATGTCATCTCCCGGGTCAATCCACTCAGAGTTCTCATGACGAAGCCAGGGTCATTAAACTCCCGGCTAGCTACATAGGCGATCCTGCTAACACCGTACAATATGGTGTTCATTCCAAAAAAAGCCGTCAAGGGTCAGGCTCTGGCCGACTTTTTAGCTGCACACCCCATCCCGGAGTCCTCCAGACTCTATGAAGACATCTCAGATGAGGTCCAAGAATCTAACGTCACCGAAGAAAACTCTGTCTAGCGGATGTTTTTCGATGGTGCTTCAAGAACAGGCCCTAAAGGCCAAATTATAGCAGGAGTGGGGGTAGGCTTGGTCTCTCCCGATCAGCTGGTCATCCAGCGCGCCTACTCCCTTTCGAAGCCGTGCTCCAACAATGTTGTCGAGTACAACGCTCTCATCATGGGACTCCAGTTGGCGCAACAGCTGGGGGTGATCATCTGGAAGCCTACGGTGACTCAAAACTCGTCGTAAATTAGATCAGAGGGCTATACGAGGTTCGCCATGAAGACCTGATCCCTTACCATGGAGTTGCGTTGAACATCATTTCGATCTTTGCCGAGTTCTTCATCGAACATGTACCTCATTTACAAAATCTGGAGGCTGATGCTCTGGCTGGCCTCACAGCCTCGTTAGCAGTACCCTTCGAAACTCAACACTACGTCACGGTAGTTGGTCGAGACTTGGTCTGTCCTAAAAACAACTTGTGCTCACAAGTGACCCATGCCATGTCAACAAGTGCTGGTGTTAATGTCTGAGACTGGAGGTTCCCGTTTATCGACTTCGTTGTCTACGGAATTCTTCCAGAGGACCCGAAAGAAGTCGTCTCAGTTAGGAGGCACTCCCTTCGATTCTACTACGATACAGCTACTAAAATGCTGTACCGACGCTCCTACGATGGACTTCTCTTGCGATGTCTATCCAACGAAGAAGCAGCCGAAGCTCTTCGAGAAGCTCACGATGGGACCTGCGAAGCCCATAAACCTGGCCCTAAGTTGCAGGATCGACTGCGCCGCATGGGCTACTACTGGTCAACCAAGGCCGCTGACGCTGTTGACTATGCTAAGAAGTGCCATACGTGCCAGCTTCACGCAGACTTCATCCATACACCGTCAGAACCACTACATCCTACAGTCGCCTCTTGGCCTTTCGAAGCTTGGGGCATGGACATTGTAGGACCGATCACCCCTCCTTCATCGAGAGGATACCGCTTCATCCTAGCCATCACTGACTACTTCTTCAAATGGGCAGAAGCAGTCCCACTAGCAGAAGTGAAGAGCTCTAGGGTGATCAGCTTCATCAAGTACCATGTCATCTACCGTTTCGGGGTACCCCGGAGGATTATCCACGATAACGGTCCTCAGTTCATCAGCCATATTTTTAGCAGATTCTGTGACAAGAATCGTATCCAAAATGTGGCCTCAACCGCCTACAATTCGGCAGCAAAGGGATTGGCCGAGGCGTTCAACAAAACCATCGTCAGGCTACTCAAAAAGGTCGTGTCATCCAACAAACGCGACTGGGACGAAAAGCTCGGCGAATGCCTTTGGGCCTACCATACAACGGTACGGACCCCGACGGGCAACACACCATTCTCCCTGGTCTACGGGAGCGAAGCGGTACTACCTCTCGAGATCCAGATACCCTCACTCCGCGTAGCAATCACGAACCAACTCACAGAAGAGGACAATTAACGTCATCGTCTGCGGGAACTGGAGGCACTTGACGAAAAGCGTCTCCTAGCTCAACAATGCATTGAACTCTACCAAGCCCGTATATCACAGGCTTTCAACAAGAAGGTCAAGCAAAGGACTTTCCAAGAAGGCGACCTGGTTCTGGCAGTCAGGAGGCCGATGGTGTTGACTCACAAGACACCAGGAAAGTTCGAGCCCAAATGGGAAGGACCTTTCATCATAGAGACGGTATACTCAAACAGTGCTTACCGCCTCGCTAAACCCAATGGGGACTTGTTCATGATGCCCATCAACGGCAAGTTCCTAAAGAAGTACTACTCTTGACATCTTTCAGACATGTACTTCCACAAAATTAGACGCTTCCGGAACCCAGCTGTTCCGTAGGCATCCTCCAGTAGAAGGACAACCACGTCCACATCACCTCTGAGTTGTCCCCTCTACGCCCTACAAAGCAGAATCTTACACTCCATGAGATTACGCTACCCATCATGTTTACCACGTCCACATTACCTCTGAGTAAACATCCCGTACAGATAACCCCTGCGTTGCCGTACATTGGTTGCAGAACTTCTACGTCCATATTACCTCTGAGTAGTTCCGCATATCCCCCAGAGTCATTTCTACCACGTCCATAACACCTCTGAGTAGGAAGATTCCATCATTTGAATCCCATATTTGTTACGTCCACATCACCTCTGAGCAAACATGTTGGTTCTCTCATACTTATTATCTGTACCTAAAAACCAAGGTGCACAAAAGATAATAGGTCCACACAAATCATCAAGTTCATGACAGCAAAAATGAACACATCACAAAAATTTTGTATTTTTTTATTCTAAAGAGTAAAGGATTACACCCCCCCAGCAAGAGTTGCAAAAGCACAAAAAGAAGAGACTACAATCCCTAAATATCCCCAGGGTTGGCTGAAATCTCTTCAATCCGGCGCCTCAAGTCTGTCGCTCGAGTCTCCACAGTCGCCAGGACCCGACGTTCAGCTTTTTGACGTATCGCCTCTATGGCCTCTGGAGAAGTGTCATCCTCATGCTTCTCATCCAGCTGCTGTCGCTGCTAAGCCAGAGTAAGAGCCCGGTGGATGAAAGCTGCTTCCTCCTTCTTGAATACTACGTGTTCAGCCTGGACACGCTCAACATCCAATAGGAGTCGGGCCCGCTGGTCCTCAAGGTGGCGAATCTGGGTATCAACTTCTGCGATACTAGCGTCCAACGCAGTTCGCAACTCCACCTTCTCCTGAGTAGACTGAGACAACCGCTCCACGGCAGCTTCAGTCTCAGCCACTTCACGCTCCCAGACATCCACGGTGGCCTGATAAGAGGACTCAATTTCAGCAATCAGCTTCTCCTTTTCTGCGTCGATCAGGGCGGAAAGATCATTCCACTGGATATGCTGAAACTCGGAAAGCAGTTGATCCAGCTCAGTCACCGAGGCCTCTAGAATCTCAGCCATATCATCATGGCCCTGGTGGAGACGTATCAGGTTGATGTATGGAAGCGCCATAGATTTTGCCATTACAAAACTCCCATTGGTGTTCATCACTGTCGAAACACCCTTCTGCAGCATCTTGTACACTGCCTCAACGATGAATTTAACATACTCATCCGCATCCACCAACACTTGTGGTGTCATGGCAGGAGTGGGAGGAGTTACCCTGGATGGCGGATCTGAAGATGACCCGCCTATCTCATTCTGTGAGGTATGAACATCAACCTCAGCAGACTCTCCCGCGCTAGGAGCTTGAATTCCGCCACCAGCGCCAGATGACAAGAGTGCAGAAGGAGTTGGGTGGGGTGTCGATATCGTCCCCCAAGTCGAAGAAGCAACAGAGGGCTCTTGCATCAGCAAGCCCTTGTCCTTTCCCGGCTCAAAGGGGCTATCAGCATCCGGAGCTGCCTCCTCCACCACTGAGACGCGATCTATAACCAGCGCGGAGCCTTTATCTGGCAAGCTAACCGGATCAGCTCCCATTTCCTGGCGGGGGGCGTCTTCTGGGGTCGGGCTCGGCAGACGAGTCTCTCCCTCATCATCGAATCCCTCCACGGGGGCCAAATCTGTCGCCACCTCTCGGTCGGCAGCCACCTCAGCTTCCATTGCTGAGCCTGGGGTAGGGCTCGGCAATGCTACGGCTGACCTCCCCGCATCATGACAAGGAGGGGAATCAACCCCCTCCTCTGTTGCAATCACGTCTGTTGCCCCCGCAACAGACTCACGCATCTCTGGAGGAACGTCTTTCGAAGACGACGAACTCCACCCCACTTCATCATCAGGAAGTCCCGTGTCCACAGGACCCTCAACGTCCAAGGCCCCCACGGCGGCTTACACTATCCCGGAAGCTGCTACATCCTCAGCCTCCCTCCTAACATAATCTGGAGATGTCGGAGTCTTCACAACAACGACATCATCTGAATTCTCCTCCAGGAGAGACATCATAATCGGCGGAATACGCTCTTCAGATGAGCCCACCATCGCCTTTGGCCTGCTGCCACCAGACTTGGGTGTACGGGGTCTCCTTTTGAGCGGCTCCTACAAAAGAAAAGCATAAGTCACACGAAATAGGGATCCTGAATTGGGTTATATGGGACACCCTTACCTCCGTAGGTGTCGAGTCCGATGACACAGTCGATGACGATGCCTTCTTCTGCCTTTTTGACGCAGAAGAGCCAGCCTCGGTATCCGCACGTCGTTTCGGTTGATCAACCGAAGGTTCGGCCTGACCCCCTGGGGATGCAGCAGGGGCACCTCGATGACCCACCTCTGGCGGACGGTACGGTCGAACCCTCGCCGATGTGTTCCCGGTCACCGCTAACGGGGTGCCTACAACAAGACTGGTCTTCCTATCATATTCGGGAGGCATGGCAGCCATAACACAATAAAATCTGGCGGCTGATAAAAGAATCGGCGGTCGTAGATTCTAGACGGGCAGCATAAAGCGAGCTCCGGTACATCCAGCATTGTAGTAATGCCAAGCTCGTGCACCATCCAGCAAACTCCCAGTATACCCCAGGGTGATACTGGGATTATCCAACATCAACTAAGCATAACTGAATTGTCGTGAAAAACGGCTCGGTAAATACGGTTCCAGGTAGCATTGGTTCCTGTTCCGGTACACCAGAAGGGACGACCGGATACTTTGCAACCAGCGGAATCCCTATGGAGGCAGAGTGGTGGCATCTTCACCCAAATCCATCAAATCTTTACCGGCCTCAAAACCCGAAAAGACAGGTCCTAGTTTGGTGATCTTCCACCCCTGAAGGCGGGATAAAACCTTCCTGCAAACAGAAACGCCAGAATGCAACCAGCTCCTCTGGTGGAAACGACGAAGGAATGTATCTCCGGCCCTATGGTCTTCTTCCGGACCCGGACTCATTACATTTGGATGGTGTAAAATTAACCACCCCATCAGATAGTGAAATGGCAGTTCGGCACGCGGGAAGTTGTCATTCCTACCGCGATCGTGAACCACGTTTCCTGCAAACTCCCGTAAATCTCGCAGCAGGTTACACACCATCGCGGGGAGTAGATCCAGGCGCCGGCCGAAAACTAACTTCACTGCTGGCAGGATTAAGTTCCGAGTCATCCTCTCTACGGAGCCTGACCCACCCGAGAAGACGTAATCCCAAAGCCAAACCATCAAATATGCAGCTAACACTGCTTTTGACGACATCCGATGAGTAAGGTGCCAGAAACAGCTATAGGAGCGTTCATCTGACTCCCGATCCTCATTTTCTCGGGGATTCTTCTCACCCAACCTGCTCACTTCGGAGAGCACTTCGCTACGGAAAAGCGCTGGCGGAGTGGTAAATTGAGAGGGATCCTCCTTGTCTTGCTTAAAGACGTAATCTCTCCAAGCGGTCACATGAGGCTGCGATCCGCTTTTATCCCTCTTCTGCATATAGTAATGATGGCTCGCCACTTCCTTGAAGACGACCATCATTTCTTCAGCTTTGTCCCCCAGGACTTGGAACTCCTCGTTGGTCGGAAAGTACTCCTCATAGGGTTCTGATCCCCAAGGGAGCTTTGATACCTCGTGTATTTCATGAAGTGCAAGGCCTAGCTCCCCCACCGGAGTGAAGAAGGTCCCGGTATGGGTATCAAACATCTCTAGGAGCGCGAGAAACATATGCCGGTTGATGTCAACACCTGCCTGAGTAGCACGGATCGCGGCAGTCAGCCCCATCTCTTGGAGTTCGGTTTGAAACTGTGACAGCATCCAGAGTGTCAGCTTGTCCCATTTGGCAACGTAATAATACTAACCCTCTACCCAAAATTCACCTTTCGGGTACGATCGTTCCATCAACAGCATGCGATTGGCAAAAGTTGAAGCGCCAAAGGCAAATATATTGATGGGAACGTCACTATAAATGCTCCCAGGGCGTAGAGTCCGCCAGGTGAAAGAAGGCCCAGCCCGCACGACGGTCAAAGTATCCCTTTGATCTGAGATAGAGTCGATCTTGATGATTCCTGCCACCGCTCCCCCCTGAGAGGGGGTTAGATCCCAAGACATCCTCCTCTTGGAAGCAAGACGACAGAAAGCCGTCAAAGGCCATTGACGTTCGAGCTGCTTAACGGTCATATGCACTCCTCTTGCTGTAAAAAACCAATCTTCCTTGACCTTCAACACCTTTGCTTCAATAGAAGTAAGGCGGTCTCCAAACAGAAACTCGGGCTTCAGGAAAGTCACTTTATCAGAAGTGGCAGATTTCAAAATGCCACGCTCTATCATCCGCTTGAGGAACCCATACGGTTGTTCCCGGATTTGAGTCATTCTTTCGGGTGGCTGATCCAGCATGATAGCAGTTCGAACAGGATTTATTACCTCCTCATCGTAATCTACTCCCATCTGGCAGAGGGCAGCATCCAGAAGCACCTCATTCAAGAGTGGGACAGTCATCGACACTGGTATTCAACAAAAAAGGCAAAGATTCAGCGATGTTACAAACAAAAGAATCTGAGCCTCGTTCTCATCAAGAGCGCGTCAGGCTCATGCACATCTAAAAAGGAGCTTCGGCGCATCATGCGCGTCAGCAGTAAAGCTTCGGTGCATTATCTGGGCTTAAACCCATGCGCGTCAGCAGTAAAGCTTCGGCGCATTATCTGGGCTTAAACCCATGTGCGTCAGTAGTAAAGCTTTGGCGCATCTTCAGGGCTTAAACCCATGCGCATCAGCAGTAAGGCTTTGGCGCACCTTCAGGGCTTAAACCCATGCGCGTCAGCAGAGGGGCTTCGGCGCATCTTCAGGGCTTAAACCCATGCGCGTCAGCAATGGAGCCTCGGCGCATCATCAAGACTCAAGGTCCATGCGCATCGACGTATGTATGATACAGGAACGGGATGATGAAACTCACCAACTACCGATGGCCGAACTTCAACAGGTGGACGGGGAACATCAGCCGCAGCAGTCTCTACGAATTCTTTCCCTTTGCCTTTTCCCTTGCCAGCACCACCACGAAGAGTCTTGGGAGCCATTTCTTAAAAAGGGAAAGTTAGGGTTTTTTCGAAGAAGAACTCTAAAAGACAGAAGCAAAGAGAGGAATCATGCTAGAACTTTCTCTCTCTTCTCCTCACACCTATTTATAGGCTCAATCGTACGCGTGAACCGATGAAGTGTGACCTCAGCCGCCGCTTCAGGTTCTGTGAAGAGATAACTGCAGATAAAACCAAAAAAATCATTATTAATCTTCTTGGTTATCGAGGCGTTATCATTTGCATTAACTGAGAAGTGCATGCGCCCCGTCATTGATGTACAGAGTATCCATGCGCCCGAACAGACATGCGCTCCAACCACCATGCTTCTTATTCAAAGTATTCCAAAACTTGACAAAAAAGTTTTGAAAACTTTGAAGGGGGTCTTGTAGAAGCATGGAATTTTACGATCAGAAATCCTATGCACCAAACACTACATGCGCCAGGAAGATCAGACACAGCAAAACAAGAATAGAGACATTAGAAGAAGATTTTTATTTCATATAAAAGTCTATTACATGTCTTAAAAAGGGCTGTACAAAGGAGAACTTCTACAAAAAGAAAAGACCCTAAGTCTACAGCCAGGCGCAGCATCATCATGCGCTCTCGAACAGGCGCATCTCACCATGCGCCCTCATGTGCAACCCACCATGCGCTCCCAGTCGGGCGCATCCCTTCAGCAGCTCAGTTATGTGCATCCTCGGTTATGTGCATTCCTTCAGCAGCTCAGTTATGTGCCACCCTTCCAGCCAGGCTCACCGCCGTCTAAATGCTTCGACTAATGAAGCATTTATTGAGCAGAATGAGGGTGGCAATCAACCCTCTAGCTGGAGGAAGAGCTCCCCAAATCGAGGAAGAGAAGAGCACCGCAAGCCAACCTGTGGCCAGGGTAGGCTTCGAAAGAGCCTCCAAAGGTGAAGGAAGACCGTAATCGAAACCGCGACTAAAGGAGCAGCTTTCAACACAACCAGAATGGGCAACACCCATTTTGAAGGAAGAAAGAGCCCCCAAAGCCGCAGCACCGCAATTCCGATCTGCGGCTCTTCCCACATAACGGAGACGAGACTCGTGCATCCCGATCTTTGGATGCAACAGGCACCTTCTGCCTGCCTCAGAAGCCCTCGACTCCGACTTTTGGATGTAATAGTCACCTTCAAGTGTATCAATGAAGACAATACGTCGCATCTTCACCCTCGGGAACATCTCATCAACAGAACGTGCTCGAGCAAACAAATTTATTTTGGGAGGACGTGAGAGAACGAGAAGCAAACCCTCTCCATGCCACTATTTATAGGTCGGGCAAATCAAACCCATGTGCCAAGTGGATGGCTCTCCGAATCCCGTGCAATGAATTTGCATTAAATGGATGAACCTGATGCTTCGAATTCAGCCAAGTCAAAAAATGGCTATTTAAAGCACTCGAAGAACGTAACAGTCGCACCAAAAGACGTGTCAAGCAGAGCGGATGCGCCGGCCAGACCGTGCATCACACAGACGCGCCCCTCAGCACCAAGCGCTTCACAAACATGCGCCCCCATGCTGCCCCATGCGCCTAGTGGAACGCCGATCGATGTGCCCACTCCAACAGCCCATCACCTGTCAAAGGACATTAAATACTGAAGTCTGACAGAGTTGGCAGCACGCCTCTCGAGGACTGAACAGTTGACAGCTTTTTCAGAAAATAAAGCGTCGCCAATGTCAGCATCATCATTACTTTCCTCCGACGGTTACAAGCAACGTGGCCGCCTAACCACTTGCATGCGCCTCCACGGCCATGCGCCCAAAGCTTCTGCATGCGCCTCAAAAGCCATGCGTCTCAGACTTTCTCTCTGATTCCTAAAGACAGAAGTAAAATCACTACTGAAGCTTCGCATGCGCCTCAAAAGCCATACGCCCTGAATGGTTCGCGACTCCCAAAGGTTACGAGCCAAAGTCTCCTCATGCGCCCAATCCCAGGCGCATCCTACGAGATCATTCCCCACCAAATCCGAGATCTTCGAGCCATGGATCGATGACACGTGTCCATTGACTCGATTTACCCAAGATTTCAGTAGCAAAAAAATCCCCTTCTTTGCTACGTGCCGGCCCACAACAGCAGTATGAAGAATTCAACCCCTCAATCAGGGCACATCGTCCATGCGCCTCCATCAGCAATCACCACGTGGCATCCCCGCGTCCAGGCGCATCCTACATATGCGTGCATGAGCAGCCAGCCTGCGTACTATATAAATAGAGGGATTATTTCCTTCTTCGAGAGGGACATACACACACACACAGAGGCAAACATACATCGACAGACGGAGACTTCGTACCACCAGAGAGGCAGATACAGACACTCAACGTCTTCCTCCTCTCAGCAAGCTCCAGCACCAGAACAATCCAAACCTTCAGAGAACCGATAACCGTCGTCAGATCGTCAACGGAGTCAACGCATTACCACTCGCTCTATCGGCACAAGGGACCCAGATAAACAAAAGTGAACTCCTAGGACTACATCTAAGTCCTATATTGTAACACTGTTCTGTTTGTATTGAAATTTGCAATCAAAAGATTTTAATGGCAAACAGCGAGTTCTTCGGATCCAAACTCGTATTGAAGTTGGCGAGTTCTTCGGATCCAAACTCGTGTGTACTATTTTATTAAATAGTGGATTTAAGCTGGAGAGAGTTCCGGGACTGGATTGCCTCAAGCGAGGATACCAGGATACATCTTGTGTTTGATCTTCTTACTCTATCTTTTTATTTGACGAATATTGCTTCTTGTGCTTAAGTTATTTTTTATTTCCCTATTCACCCCCCTCTAGGGTTCAACAGAGGAGGGTACGAGCGCCGGAGGAGAAAAAATTTTGGGGAGAAAAAATTTTGGCCGCGAATAATACAAAAGAAACCCTCGTGCCGCCCTATATGAAACAATTAGCGACGTCCGCATGTGATGTCGCTAAACATCGCTGACTATTAATATACGACGACGTAATATAATAGTCGTCGCTACGCGTCGCTATATTAAAATAATTAGCGACGTGTAGCGACGAAATTGCGACGCAGGTTCCTATTAAATATACTAATATCGTTATTCGTCGCTAGTAGTCGCCACCAGCGACGAATAGCGACGTCACATTTACACGTCGCTAAATTCCCAAAAATTAGCGACGTTCTCTCATGGAGTTGCTAAATTCGTCACAATTTTGCCATATTTTGGTAGTGTGTCAAGGTTTGTAATTTATAAATATTTACAAGGGCTTATGCATAAAAATTTTATTTTTAAAAAAAGAAATGGGTTAAATTGATAGTAAAATAATGATAATTAATTATTATCAGAATATGACTTTTTGTTCTTCACGAATTTTTTAAGTAAAAACATTAACAATAATAATATAAAGAAGAAAACAATAAAAGTCGTAGTTTACTAGGCGGCTGTTACAAACTTGCTTGGTTCATAGCTTGCTTGGACGTGTCGAGGCATGGAGTTCTTTGACGTTTCGAGGCGTGCGATCGCGTTGCTGTCTTCACTTATACGGAACATAATGCATGTATATCGCCCTATTCAAGTTGTAAGCCTAAGGACATGATTCTTTTGTATTGAGAGATAAGAGAGAGATGAGTGACTGTATTAAAAAAAGTGAGCTTTGAGTGACTGTAATCTTGGCTTCGTGCCGTTATAATTCCGTCGCATAATAAAAAGTTTTCATTTTGTATATCAATATATGTTTCTTCATATTTTTCGCTTTGGGACTTCTGTGCGACTCTGTCATTTGCCGCTCAAAATGATTGTTTTGGTATTTGCCTTGCGCATGCACAACTTAGGCTCCTGCGATAGCATGTCCAAGCGAGGACGATCAATTCTAGGAAAATGGAGTGTGACAGTTACTGTTCGTGCACTCCTTTTTATTGTTGCAGTTAAATACTGACTGCTTCGGCAATTAGACGTCAACAACACATTCTTACATGAAGACCTATATGAATAAGTGTACATGTGTATCCCACCTTCTCGAAAGAAAGGGAAATTTTGGGTATATCGTCTTAATAAATCACTCTATGGTTTGAAACAAACATCTCACCAATGGTTTGCAAAACTTTCTTCAACACTCACCGACAAAGGTTTCTTGCAATCTCGAGCTGACTATTCACTTTTTACCTACAACTCTTTTAATATCTTCATCCACTTCTCGTCTACGTTGACGACATCGTTATCACTAGTAATGATACCTCCTATTTTCTCTTTAACGTCACACCTTGAATCATTGTTTTCAACCAAAATTCTTGGTAAACTCCAATACTTTCTTGGTATTGAAGTATCTAGTTCCTCTCTATGGATATTTCTATGTCAAAGGAAGGACATTCTTGACATCTTATATGACTCTGGATTTATCGATGCCAAATCGTCTCCATTTCTGATGGAACAACACTTAAAGTTGCTTCCTTGGGATGGTCAGTCGCTAACTAATCAGTATCGTCGTCTGATTGGTTGACTCATGTATCTCACAGTAACCAGACTAGATATAAGCTTCTCGGTCAATTATCTCAGCAATTAATGTAACTTCCTCACACTTCTCATCTAGATGAAGCTTTTCAGGTTTTACGTTATCTAGGAGGAATAACTAATCACGGTATTTTTCATCTTCTTCAATCAACTTCCAGTTGCAAGGTTACGCCGATTCTGATTGGACATGATGTCCCACAACCCGTTGATCCACTATTGGTTATTTTACTATGCTTGGTGCAAGCCCACTCTCATGGAAATCAAAGAAACAACCAACAGTTTCTCGATTCTTTGCATAAGTCGAATACAAAGCTCTTGCTAATGTAATTGCTGAGCTCCAATGGCTTCATTATATGTTTCGTGATCTTGGTCTTCCCCATCCTGATCCCATTCCAGTCTACTGCGATAATTAAGTGGCAACCTACATTGCCAGCAACCAAGTGTTCCATGAGCGTACAGCATATTGAGTTGGATTTTTTACTTCGTTTGTGAGAAAATCATTTTCGCTCTCATCTCTCCAACTCATATTTTCTCCCAGAACCAGCTTGCTGGCATTTTTACAAAGCCATTGGGGGCCGAACGATTTTGCCAATTAGTTAGCACGTTGTTGGGTGTGCATCCTGAAGGTTCTCCCTCTCCAACTTGAGGGGGTATTTCTTTCGCCATACAAAAGACCAAGTCAGACATTGGATAGGATTATATTTTGTTAGTTTGAATTCTGATTTTTGTTGTGGAAAATACTATTTGCACCTTTAAAATAATCCCTCCAAGCTATCCCTCCTTATATGGAAGCTTATGTGTCACCTGACAGGACAGCTAACAAGATAAATTTTAAAATTAAAATTAAAATTAAAATTAATATTCAAATTAAAATTAAAATTATAAATAAAAACTAATATTAATATTAACATTAACATTATAAATTGGATAATTAATTTTTTGGGGTTTAGAATTTACTATGTCAGCTGCCACGTAAGGAGGGATAGGTTGGAGGGCATTTTGAAGGTACGAATAACATTACTCTTTTGTTATTACATTTTGATTAGTTTGTTTTTTTGGTTTATATAGATTCTGATTTTATAATTATTCTTTAGTTTCAAATCATGTAACTTCTATCTCCATATATCATACAAATTATATTTAACATGATCAGGAACATCAGATCACAATATTTTCCACAACATTTTCCTAAGAAAAATATCATCCGTGGACTTCCATGTCATCACGAACGTGGCGGATTGCAAGCCCCTGATGTTGCATTCGCTGATCTACTGCCTACTGGCCACGCCAGCTCCTCACGTGTCCCACCCAGCACCTTACACATACTGTCGCGCACTCCTTATAAACTTGACTTCACAGGCCTTTTCTCGTTCTAGCTCGCTGGTCGCGACCAAGTCTAGACTATTCACCACTGATCTAGAAAACCTCCCCCCGCCACCCCCCCACCCCATGGGAAGAGCTCCTTGCTGTGAAAAGGTTGGGCTCAATAAAGGGAGGTGGACGGTGGAGGAAGACGAGAAGCTGGCCAAGTACATTATGGCCCATGGCGAAGGCTCCTGGAGATCTCTGCCCAAAAATGCAGGTAACTAACAATGGCTACGTTCAAAATGCCCCCATTTTATATACAAGAAGGAAGAAAAGTAATCTACTCTTCTAAAAACTCCATTTTGCTCGCTCTCTACCCGCGGGCATGTCTGTGGGCTAACGTGTCCAAATTCGATTCGTCCTTCCTATTTGCGTGGCACCTGCCGCCGGTGACCTGCGGACGAGAAGCCGTCAGAAGCGGGCCAAAACTGCTGACCAAAATCGTGGTCCGCCTAGCAAAGAGAACGAATTGTGTGGTATTTTAGACCATTCAAAAAAAAAAAAAAAAAAAAAAAAATATATATATATATATATATATATATATATATATATATATATATATATATATGCAAATGACCTCTAGCCTAGTGGTTAAGAGAGATGCATGCGGCCCAAGTGGTCGGGAGTTCGAGCCTCGGTGGAGGCGAGTTCACCACAAGTAAGCATTGCTTCAAAAAAAAAAAAAAAAAAAAAAAAAATATATATATATATATATATATATATATATATATATATATATTCTACTATATAATAGGAAAACTTAGATGGTGAAACTTTTGAATTCCGAAAATACCCTTACATACTTATACTAATTAAAAATAGTTCATTAATTTTAATAAAGATAACTTAGTAATTAGGAAGACTATCCTTTGGTTTTCTTAAAAAGTTTTCCTAAACTAATTAAGAAATGTTAAAATACGTGCATGGTACGTGCACATATGCTAGTATATATATATTCAAATGATGGAGTACATGACTTGGTGTACGTACCACGGACCAAAACATTAGTAATTGATTCAATAGTCGAGTAGCCATTAATTTATTAATTTAATTTATGATCATCATATATAATCTGCTTGTGATTATATTAGGTTTGTTGAGGTGCGGGAAGAGCTGCAGGCTAAGATGGATAAACTACTTGAGAGCCGATCTCAAGAGGGGTACCATCGCTCAAGAGGAGGAGGAGACTATTATCAAGCTGCATTCTACTCTTGGAAACAGGTGATTACATTACCTTGATTCCACGTGTTCATGCATGCATGAATGCAATGTGGGAACTAGAAATCCCAGATGGAATAGGCTAGAGTGAGCCAGGAAATTAAAACGTAGACTGACTTATATACATAAAAAAAATACATAGTAAAAAATGAAAAATAAAATTGGGGTGAGATGGAAGCCACCCAGCTCCAGTACAGTTCCGCCCCTGCATGCATGCATTCATTCATTTTAAATATCAAGTGCTCCTGCTTCTTGATAAAGTCCTTCTTCTTCTTCTTCTTCTTCTTCTTCTTCTTCCGGGAGGAGAGTAGGCGCCTAGTTTAATTTCCACTGCGGGTCATCACGACACCCATGGACGGTCTGGACCTAATATCAGTGACGGGATAGCTCCATAAATGTGGGAGGCCTACTTGACACTCATCATTACGTCGACATACAATGGTCCTGTCCTGTCTTGGAGGCTCGACCACCGGTCAGTAGAGTCCAAAGCCTGTAGCGGTTAGAATGGTTCTTCTATCGCGTTTCCGGCCCGAATTCTCAGCACCGCTACATTTTCTGGGACCACGGGTCCAACTTTCACTATCTGTTTTATTAGTGGAAATAATACGCTATTAATCCGGTTTTTTTTTTTTTCCTGATTTGACCTTGACAGATGGAACAGGTCCATCCCACTTCAACTCCTTGAATATATAGAGAGAGAGAAAAGGGATCGGAATTCTCATTATTAATTATTTTTCAATGTTTCAAAATGAGTCTATTTTTGTTCACCTATCAAAACTAGGATGTTTGTTCACCATTTAACAAAATTTTTTAATACGTGTCAAATTATTTAGTCAAAACCATTTTGAATGTTTTCAAAATCATTTTCAAAACAGTTTATGTTGAATAGATATGACACGTGCCATTTTTTTGTTATAGGATGAACAAACACACTCGTTTTGGTGGCTGAATAAAAATAGACTCGTTTTAAAATATCAGTTGTTGATTATTTTTTTGACCGTACATAGTTTTTTATCTATCCAAATTTTTGTAAGATTTTTGAACAAATATGTACGCAAAAAGACAAATCCAATCATTCCTAGTGAGGATTCTGATGAGGAGGGATCAATATTTTCGTTATTAAGCATTTTCGTCTTTGTAATAGTAGCTATTGGATCTATATTTTGATAGTAAATATTTGATTATTAAACTATCTACTTTCTCGTGAGATTTTGAACTAATTTCTCCGATCAAAAAAAATTAATTCAACTGCTGCTATTTTGAAAAGATTCGATAATGCTTAATAGCGATATATAGGATGGATCAGGATTCCTACTATAAACACCTCCAAATATTTTCAAAATATATGGCAGTCATTGGATCTATTTTTTGGACTGTACATATTAGTATAAAATTTTGCGAAAAATTAATTAGTTAACAAACTAATTTATATGATCAAACAAATAGATATAATGGCTATTATTTTACAGGCTTTCGGAGATGTGTTTAATTGTTGTAATATTTAGACATTGGGTTTCAAATAAGTTCTAAAATTTGTGTTTGGATTTCCATATTATACATAATCAGTATTTGGGTCTCAAAAATGTCAAAAAAATAATTAGTGACACTTTTGACTACACTTTTGGTGACAATAGACATTAGTGACACTTTTGAGACATTAGTGACACTTTTGATATCCAAATATTAATTATGTATAATATGGAGATCCAAATACAAATTTTAAAAGTGGTTTGAGATCCAAAGTCTAAATATCCCTTAATTATTCCGGGCCATCCAACTAATCGTTTAGTGACTATCATTAGCTTTTGGACATGCTTAGTTATAATTTTGTGAAATGTACACGTAGACATTGGTATCAAATTAAATTTAGCATGTGACATATGAACCTTTTGGTCACACAGGATAAGCCACTGTGCGGCAATACTCGCCATAGGGTACTGGGATATACCTACATTGCACATATCTTGCCATGGACTTTAATGACTTTTAGCTAGATTATTAAATTTTGTATGACCGCCGAGCCATTAGGATTCTATCAGAGGGAAAAGTCAAAAGATTTTTTTAAAAATAAAAATAAAAATCAAAAAACATTAAAAAAATATTTATAAAGACATTACAAGACTTATTTAGGGGTGTCCATTTTTATTTTTTACACGTTTGTCATAAAATATTTATTCGAGATTGTCCAAAATACGTAAAGGACTGTCAATTTTTTTGACAGTTCTAAAAGAATAACATATTTTTTTCAGAACTGTCACAATTTTTGACAATCATACTAGTATACTGGACTGTCAAAAAATTTCACAGTTCTAAATAAAATATGTTGTTCATTTAGGATTGTTAAACATTTTAACAGTCCTTCCAATAGGTAGAACTGTCAATTTTTTTGACAGTTCTTCTAGTAGGTCGTGTACTATCATAGCATTCATAACTCCTAGATCCAGTCAGTACTGAAGAATTTTTTTTATAGTTTTATATGTTGTCCGGATTGTGGAAATTTTATATAGTCCTATATGTTATTAGCTTTGGGTCTTTCCAGTCGCGACTTACGACGGAAATCCAAAGTTTGAAACCTTAAAATGGATTTGAAACTTTAGAATTCACTGAAAGTTCATCCTAAACCTTTTTATGTCACTACACTATGATATATTTGGACAATAATAAGGATTGTGCAGAAATTTAGTGTTTTAAAGTGAAGGAATGAGGAAAAGGATTTTGAAGATGGAGAGAGTAAAAGTTATAATGTTTGGTTTTAGAGGGGGGGGGGGGGAGGTTTGTATAGTAAATTTTTTTTTTTCTATTATGTGTAAAAATTTCACAAAACTGGACAAGTCCGGAATAATATGTCATAGACGATGTCTATCTCTATCCACAATTTTATCAAACTTGTTATCCCTCCTTTAATATCTTGTACATTTATCGTATTGTGTTTATGTAATGATAAATTTTACCAGAATCACAAGATTCCCTTGTCATGCTACATCAATGGACATCCACAACTTGGGTAGCAGAGCATAAGATAATTGGTCCCCGATATGCCAATCACCAAAACGGCTCTGCCAACTCCGAGAACCAAATCTATGTTCAAATTAATTCAATTGAAGACACCAGACCTTAATGTCTGAACCTACTTGGCCAGCTTACTGACGGCAGTATGGTGGGTTAGTACTATCAGAATCCGAACCTAAGGTATTGTTTGGGAAGAAAGAAAAATGGAGGAAAGGAAAATTTTGAGGTGAAAATGGAAAGAAAATTAAAAGTTGTGGTGTTTGGGAAGAGGGAGTAGAATTGTGGGAGAGGAATGTGGGAGAAAAATTCATGTGGACCCCACTCAAAATTTTTCTCCAAAAAGTGGGAGGAAAATGAAAAGAGATAAGAGGATTGTGAAATAAATTACCCAACTACCCTTCAATAAAATAGTTATTAATAATGATTTGAAAAAACCAAAGACTAAATGGTAATTATATCTTTCTCCATAATAAATAAAATATTATTTTTAAAAAATTTCTTTTCCTACTTTTTGTTTATCCAAACAAGTAAAAAAAAAATTAATTTTACCTATATTTTACTTTCTTCCTTTTTTTTTTTTTTCTCAAATTTTTCTCTTCCGCCTCCCCCACAGGATCCCAAACACAGCGTAAAAAATCAATAAAGGGGAGTAAAGTTCGACAACCCAAGTTGTACGCAAGAAAAAGGACACATTATTGCACAATCGTACGTCTAAGAAAAAGAAAAGGACAAACAACATTTATTTATTTCAGTCTAAAGCTCTTAATTAGTGTCTTGTCGGATGCACAACAAATAAGGCAATCCAAGCATGAAAAGGATAAAGGAATCCAAGGATGAAAACGCCGAAATCGCTGACGTGTTCAATTTAGTTGGTCTGAATTTAATTGTCTAGGCCGGTGATGTCATTTAGTTTTGGTCCACCAACCTGCTTGAACATGAATAACTCCTTTTGGTATTCTACGTCTATTCTTACACGAATCAATACATCCATTCCTACGTGAACCTATTTTTGGTATACGTTTTGCCATATTTTATCATCTCATAAATATGAATCAGAATATGCAGGACCAGAAAAGTTTTGCCAGTTGCACTGGCAAGTATTATTTAATCATGAAAAGGGTTAACAAGTAACTAATTATATTATTTATGAGTTAGTAAACTCCTTAATTTGTTGCAGGTGGTCAGTAATTGCGGCGCATCTACCGGGGAGAACAGACAACGAGATCAAGAACTACTGGAACTCCCACCTCAGTAGGAGGTTGCACAGGTTTTGCAAAGTGGACAGCGACGGGAAGACGACCACGATTGTCCTCGACAAGATCGGCACGGTGGGCGGCAAGACCAGCCGGTCGTCCATGAAGAAGAACCCTATGGGCGTCGTCCGGAGGACGAAGCACGACAAGGACACCTGTACTCATGATGGCATGTCCACTTCTTCGGAACGGAACAAGGAGGGGAGCAGCAACGAGTTATCGTTGGTTCTAGACTTTGGTGAAATGAGCAGCATGACACTTGATGATCTCGACCAGGACCTGTTCCAGAGCAGTAATGAGGAGGCTGATCCACGAGTACCACCAGATGGTAACACGAGAGTCGAGCTACCGAGCGCGACACCTGCGGTGGATTGTGAGCCACGGGTTGAAGATGGTTATGTCGACGTTGCGGAGGAACACAAGACGTTGGATTGGGAATTGGAGGGAATGGAGGCCAAACTGAGGGAGGACGAAGGAGACGTGTGGCAGTGGCTCTGGGATATCGAGGACAATAGAGAGTTGGAGGTCCAAGCGATGGAGTATATGTCTAGCTGGCTTGATCTGCTTTGAGTGTCATCTTCAAATTTCTCATGTAGACCGAGACCACTTACAGTACAAGTGGTCTGAGTGCTTCCCAATAATATAGATCATAAGCTAGCCTGGGCTGTAGAAATAGCAGATGTTTGATGTAGATTTTGTCAGCAAGTAGTCGATTGAATGTTCATTTTATGCAACGTTTCTATGTGACGTTATGCAGTTTCTATGTGGTACATGCATCCCTAGGTAGAGTGCTTGTCAATAACCTTTCTAAGGTTTTCAAGCTCACATCAATACACGTATGTTCTTATAAACTGAAAGGACCGGAAGGGAGGCATATAATTAAGAGACTATTATTTAACCTTAATTTTTCTCTGTTATTTTTCAGGTAGGGGTGAGCATTCGGTTAATCAATCGAAATTCAACCGAATCGATTTCGACCGAATCCGAATAAACAAAACCGAAATGAACCGAAAAAGTCCATTACCGAATTAAATCGGTTCGGATTATCCGATTTATCTAATTTTTTGATTTATTTGCACGTTTTTTGGTTTATATATATATATATATATATATATATATATATATATATAGCTTTTCGATTTTGGACCGAAATCGAAATCCGAAACCGAATATTTTATTTAATAGTTTTAAAATCGAAATCAAACCGAATTTTTTTTAAAACCGAATCGAATCTCTTATTCGGTTTGATTTTCGGTCCAAAACCGAATAATGCTCACCCCTACTTTCAGGGCGGCCATGATGTTATTTATGCCTGGGTCGAAGTAAAAAAATGTCCCTTTTAAAAATTTGATTTGAAACATCAAAAATTTATAACAAAACAACAAAATAATAGAATCATAATGAAGTGAAAACACCTCTTCAATAATGTGTAGTCCAGGAAAGGATGCCCCCAGACCCAGGCATTGCCCATATATCAGATGCATTATATGTTTGTGTTTTTACTTAGCTTTGGGAACTTTAGTCCCACATTAGAAAACCACCATGGTTTGTATCTCAATATATAGCTACTAGTGTCGGGGCACACGCAATGCATATGCAACGCGTCAAATTATATAATCGGATACACGCATTGCGTTTGTAAAATTTGTTTAAAATATTGATACATAGTTGTTTAATTTGAAATTTAAATCTTGTGGACAAAAAAAAAAGTTGCATTTTTTTAGCCAAAAAGAACTAAAATATTATGTCATTTAAATTCTGGTTTTTCAATTCAAAATATAATATTTAAAATTGACCTTATTCAAGCGTTAAAAAAAAATTATAGATAAAAAATATAAAATATTTAAATTTTAATTCGGTCATTCGTCATATTGGGATTTCTAATTTCCAGATAGGTTAAAATAGGTATGATTTACTAATTTTAATATTTTTTTATAGGATACATTGATAAGGTTTGGATATTAGATTTACACTACAATACGAAAATATAAAAATATTTGAATATTAAATCTATTTTCTAACTCTTCAAATTTAAGTATAAATCCTACTACGCCTATTTATGTTAACATCCTACTACGACTTGACATTTTAATTAAATGAGAAGATATTAGAATAATAATTCTCACCATATCTATTGAAACAAAAGTTTTGATATTATCATATTTGAATTATATAATAGAATAGATAATAACAAAAGTAAAATATTATTACTTCTGGGTTTAGTAACAAATTTAAAAATGATTTGTTGACACAAACCAAATGTTTATTAGTATTTATTTTATTTTCATCCGTCCTTCTACCAAATACAAATATGTTGTGAAACCCTTACTATTCACCATTATGTCATGAGTTACACATGACCCTTGGGATCATGTAACTCATGACCCTTGGGTTGCCCCTTATCCCTATATATATGGCCCTTGTCATATGATGAAATAACAAGAAAAAAATACTATTCTACGATATCTAGTATCCCTACAAACACATTATCAGCACGATTGCTGAAGCAAAGAGAATCGACGTCCAGATCTCGACGTCATCCTTCCTTTTTCCCTAGTCGATCCGACCAGAGGCTGATAAAATGGCCAAAATAGCGAGTGTCGATTTCGAAGTACTAGATGCTACTGGAAAAAATTATTTGAGCTGGCACGTGGACCTGAAGTTCCACTTACGTGCCCAGGGCTTATTAGCCACAATTTTAACTCATCTTCCATCGACTCCGGCCACTGGTACGGGAAATACAGCATACACTGCTGTGGTTATTTCTACAGTGAACGTCTCTGATATAGATAAGGCGAAAGCCATTATCTACATCAGGAGACACATTGATTGGACCCTGAAGGCCGAATACCTCACTGTAGAAGACCCAAAGGAATTGTGGACTGCACTGGAGGACCGCTATAAACATCAAAAAGATGTAATCCTTCCATGTGCAAGGTATGAGTGGGAAAACCTTCGACTTCAGGACTTTAAGTCCGTAGCTGAGTACAACTCAGCTCTCCATAATATCACCTCACGCCTGAAGTTGTGTGGTGAAGAAGTCTCGGAGTATCGCATGTTGGAAAAAACTTATACATCCTTCCACGAGAAGGACGCAATCCTCATGCAACAGTACCGTGAACGAAAGTTCAAAAAGTACTCTGAATTGCACTCCACCCTGATGATGGCAGAGCAAAACAGAGAACTTCTCTTGGCCACTCATAACCTACGCCCTATAGGCTCAGCTCCTCTCCCAGAAGCTCATTTTTCTTCCAAGAAGAAGAAAAAAAATAAGGACAAATCTAACATGGGGAATGCCCATAAGAGACCGGCCAGAAGTCCACCCCAGAACAACTTTCATCCCTAGAGCAGCAAAAGTGGGGCAAAGAAGAAGTGGAAGAAGACCACAGAACTGATGTCCATTCCCAAGAAAAATTGGGAGGACAAATGCCACAAATGTGGCATGACTGGACACTGGTCCAGAAACTGTCGCACCCCGCGACATCTACAAGATCGGTATCAAGCAAGCCAGAAGTCTCAAGTTGAAACAAATCTGGTAGAAAAGCAGCCGTCTACTCAGTTCTCGGCGGAAGACTTCGAGAACGACGACCTACTCGACTAGAGCCACTATCCTATTTCATGCTTTTAAAAACTTGTTGCCGTATTTTCATATTATGCTTCTCTTTTATTATAAATTATGCATTTTTGCAAGCAACTTATTGACCTCTCTATATCGGCCCGTCGATCGATATAAGAGAATTTTTTTAAAAAAAATTGCATTTCAAAGCCGTTGTTTTAATTACGATTGTTTGTTGTTGTTTTTTTTTCATTGATCTATAGAGGAAGTGTGAATGCCTTGTGGACAGCGTCTCGACGCACATAATCCTTCGAGAAAAAAACTATTTTTATAGCTTATATGATTATGATGGTCCCGTTATTACGATATCAAGACTATCAAACATAATAGAAGAATCTGGTTAAACAATTATATTGCTCCCAAATAAAACAAGACTAATAATAAAAGATGCACTATTCTCTCATAAATCAAATAGGAACCTCATAAGTTTCAAGGACATTCGTTTAAACGGATATCACTTAGAAACAAATAAAATAAATGAGGCAGAATATCTGTATGTTACTCGTCTAAAAGATGGTTCAAAAACTATCTTAGAACGATTCAAGGGACTTCCGTCGGGTCTCTATCATACTCATATTCAATCAACAGAAGCTAACATGATTGTGCACCAGAAGTGTCATTCATCGCCAAAATTTAAACTTTGGCATAATAGACTGGGTCACCCAGGATCAACTATGATGAAACGAATCATAAGCCAATCCACTGGACACAACCTGCAGAACCTGAAGATTCTTCAGAAGTATGATTGCTCGTGTCTACTTTGTTTTCAAGGCAAAATTATAACGAGACCATCCCTTTTGAAAGTGGGACTAGAGTCTCCTAGCTTCTTAGAGAGAATTCATGGAGACATTTGCGGACCTATACACCCCGCAAGTGGTCAATTTAGGTACTTTATGGTACTTATCGATGCATCTACTAAATGGTCTTATGTGTGCCTTTTGTCCACCCGCAACTTAGTTTTTTCTAAGCTATTGGCACAAATAATTAAGTTGCGGGCTCATTTCCCTGATAACCATATCAAAAAAATTAAGACTTGATAATGCGGGTGAATTTACTTCACAGGTTTTTCAAGACTATTGCCAAGCAACTGGCATCGAAGTTGAACATCCTGTAGCTCATGTTCACACCCAGAACGGGTTAGCAGAATCTCTTATTAAGAGATTACAATGGATTGCTCGTCCATTGTTGATGCAGTCACAGTTGACTGTGGAAGCTCGGGGTCATGCTATATTGCATGCGGCATCACTTATTAGAATACGGCCTTCTGGAGGTCATATTCTATCTCCGATGCAGCTCGCTTATGGTTCACCTCCAAATATCTCTCATTTGAGAGTTTTTGGTTGTGCTGTTTACGTCCCCATTGCTCCCCCACAGAGGACCAAAATGGATCCACAACGTCGATTAGGTATCTATGTTGGGCTTGACTCACCCTCTATAATTAGATACTTAGAACCCCTGACGGGTGACGTATTTAAGGCACGTCTTGATGACTGTGAGTTTGATGAAGGATTATTTCCTAAACTGGGCACACAGTCTAAGAAGCCAGAAGCTTCTAAGACAATTTCTTGGGACACAAAAACTTTGTCTCATTTTGATCCGCGTACAAGTTAATGTGAAGATGAGATCCTGAAGATATTACATCTTCAGAACACTGTACATCTACTTCCGGATACATTTACTGACAACCAGAAGATTGTCAGATCACACGTCCCTGCTGCCAACACGCCAGCTAGGATTGACATCCCCAAAGATGGATGCAATCCGCCGACAGCAGAAATGGCAATACCTCAATTAAAAAGAGGACGCCCACCAGGTTCGAGAGACAAAGTCCCTCGTAAAAGAAAAAACCTTGGAGAAATTAAGAAGCTCCCAACACAGGATGCTGAGCTCAGATCAGCTACCTCTCCCCTCCTAGTTTCTCCTGAAGAGGAACAAACAGGAGAAATATTATTAAATTATGTACGTACCGGAGAGGTACTGAACAGAAAAGGTACAGTCGTCGACGACGATTTTACGTTCAATATTGTCGTTCACGTCACTGAAAATGACGATGACATCGATCCACGGTCTCCAGAGGAATGTAAACGCAGAGGCGATTGGCCAAAGTGGAACGAAGCAATAGGAGTAGAGCTGGACTCACTCTTGAAACGCGAAGTCTTTGGACCAGTAGTCCAAACACCTGAAGGTGTAAAACCTGTAGGATATAAATGGATCTTCACAAGAAAAAGAAATGAACACAACATAGTTGTGCGCTACAAAGCACGCCTTGTAGCACAAGGTTTCTCCCAGAAACTAGGAATAGATTATGAAGAAACATATTCTTCGGTCATGGATGGGAATACCTTCAGATTCCTGATCAGCCTCTTTTCTCTGAAAAGCCTAGAAATGCAGCTCATGGACGTTGTGACTGCATATCTTTATGGCAATATAGATAAAGATATCTATATGAAACTCCCTGAAGGATATAAAATTTCACCAGAGAAAACAGATAGACCTCGGAACACCTATTCTGTAAGGTTACAAAGATCATTGTACGGTCTTAAACAATCAGGAAAAATATGGTATAACAGACTAAGTGAGTTTCTTGCTACGCAAGGATTTACTAATGATAAAGTCTGCCCGTGTATCTTTATAAAAAGATCGGGAACAGGATTTGTTATAGTCGCCGTTTATGTCGACGACTTAAATCTCATTGGATCTCCTGCAGAGATCACTGAGATATCTGAAAGCCTTAAGAAAACTTTTTGAAATGAAAGACCTAGGAAAAACAAAGTATTGTCTTGGCTTACAGATCGAACACCTAAAGGGTAGTATCCTGTTACACCAATCTACATATACACGAAGATTACTTAAACAATTCCACATGGATAAATGCCATCCCCTTAGTACACCAATGGTCGTTCGATCATTGGACGTAAAGAAGGACCCTTTCCATCTACTAGAAGAGGGGGAGGAATCATTAGGTCCTGAAGTACCTTACCTAAGTGCCATTGGGGCACTACTCTATATAGCTAACTGTACGCGTCCTGATATAGCGTTTTCAGTTAACTTATTAGCCAGATACAGTATAGCGCCCACAAAGCGCCACTGGAATGGAGTGAAGCATCTTCTGCGCTACCTCCAAGGGTCTATAGACCTAGGACTACATTATCCGAATAGTGGGTCTTCCACTTTACTTGGTTATTCAGATGCAGGTTATAGATCAGATCCCCACACAGAGAAATCACAAACTGGATTTGTGTTTCTTTCGGTGGTACGGCTATTTCCTAGAGGTTCGTCAAACAGACCAGTGTGGCTATCTCATCCAACCATTCTGAACTCCTGGCAATCCATGAAACAAGCAAGGAGTGTGTTTGGCTTCGCTCCGTCATTCAGCACATTTTGGCATCTACTGGCCTGAAGACTGGTGAACTTGAGCCTACTACCCTTTTTGAAGATAATACAGCATGCGTAGCTCAACTTCAGAAAGGATACATAAAGAATGACAAGATGAAGCACATATCCCCCAAATTCTTCTGGACGTACGACCTTCAAGAGAAGGAACAAGTCAAAATACAACAAATTCAATCTTGTAATAACTTAGCAGATTTGTTTACCAAAACACTGCCACGATGTACTTTTGTAAAGCTTGTAAGAGGAATAGGGATGAGGCAACTAAAAGACCTGCAAGCCTGAAGCTTGTATAGATCAGGGGGAGTAAAACTATAGGATTGTACTCTTTTTCCTTAGGACTGATGGTTTTTCCCACTGGGTTTTCCACAGCCAAGGTTTTAACGAGGCAAACCAAGTTTACTCTGGATCCAGCAGTATCCACCCCATTAGCTTATTGAATCCTGAAGTATTTCATAAGTGGATCCAAGGAAATGGATGAATAAGGGGGAGTGTTATGAAATCCTTACTATTCACCATTATGTCATGAGTTACACATGACCCTTGGGATCATATAACTCATGACCCTTGGGTTGCCCCTTATCCCTATATATATGGCCATTGTCATATGATGAAATAACAAGAAGAAAAATACTATTCTACGATATCTAGTATCCCTTCAAACAAAATACTTTTTTTAATTTCAAAGAAAAATTCGTATGCATATGTACGTTAAATGATAATAATGATAATTTGTAGTGGTGCTTAGTAATTGAGACGGTTTGATGTTTATCATTAAATTTATCAACATTTTTTACATGATTCAAATATAAGCATCTAATATTAAAATAATTTAATATCCCATATATATTACGATAAGTTATATTTGAATTATTAGTATTGAAAAAAAAAATCTAGGCCTTATTTCTATTATATCTCATTCTATTTATATTAATGCCAGGATAATTAATTCAAATAGTTTAAATTAGTGCCAAGATAATAATTTGTTTGGACATTTATCATTAAAATAGAATATCATTTATCTATATAAATGATATACAAATTTGATAATTTTTATGGTAAACTCTTTGTAAACGAATAATTAATAAAATATTAAGCATGCAATATTATTCTTATCTAAAAGCATGAAGTTTAACAACCATGGTACGGTTATCTTAAAAAAGAAAGAACATAACGATATAAAATCATATCAGTACCTATCCAGAGTATCAATTCTACAGGAATTCATGTGGCTCATTTCAGCCATCATCTCAGTAACGTCGACGACATCGGATCGCTCTATCTTATTGTTCGTTTTTTTTTTTGATGATCCGAACTTGAAATTGGAGAGAGAAAGAATAAAAGAAAGAGAAAACAAAAAATGAGAAAGAAAGAGAAACAGAAAGTTAGTGCATGGAGAAGAGGTTTGACGATTTTAGATGGTGGTTAGTTTTAGATAATGGATGTATAAATGACATAATTATCCCTATATAATTATTACTTTATATAGGAAAGTATATAAGCAAAATAATTATCCATACCCCTCCTATTTGGATTATAGATGCTTGTGTTGGAGTATGCACACGGAGTGATGTGGCCCATGTGGGTTATTTTTCAAGAGAGGTAAGTTTAAATCACAAAGAACAAACCTTGTTTTAACACTCACTTTGGAAATCCATAGGAGCAAATAGGGACTTAGGGACATGGACTCGAACGCGAACTTGGTATCAGATTCGGGCTCGGGCTTAGGGCACAAAGTAGCGCTTTGATGACGCACTTTACACTTAGTACGTCAGCATCGACGCGCTATGCGTCTGGCACATTGGTGGCCATGTGCCTTAGGGGCCATGCGCCGTAGTGGCCATACGCTGTTGTGGTCCTACGCTGTTGTGGCCAGACGTGCGATGCCGTTAGCGTGCAACACGGAGCGGTATTTCCGCAGCAGCATGTAGGGCGCTACGGTGCATGTGCATTCCGAGCCTGCAAGTAGATTCCATTGTCATCGCGCGGCATGGGCGACGCTATCAGAGCAGGGTGTGCTGCACGCTGCTGTGTTAGGGCATGGATCCAAATTTTATGGGAATTGGTTGGCCTGCACCCATATACGAGTGGGCATTCCCATGGGCGCGTGGGTACCATCTGCTCTATAAATAGAGCACCCCTCCACCAGCTTCTGAGGTTGGAAGAGAGAGAATTTTGAGTGCCACAATCCCACACTAGGAGGTTCATGCGCCAAAGCAGCAGCTCCTCCCAAGTCCATACGCTAGAAGCTTTTTTTGGCCCGAATAGTGTTCTGAAGTCTTCTCGAAGGTGACGAAGAGCGTTCCTGAGGTTCATACTTGAACTTGCTGATTCCCGAGGGCAGATCGTGTATAGGGTGAATCTTGCTTTGAGTACCGTTGATTTTTTCACCCCAGCAATGAGGTCTCCTTTGTGTTTTTCTTTTGTGTTTTGTGTTCTTCTCATTGTAGCGTCTGCGAACGTAAAGAGAAGAACACTATTTTCTTCTTTGTTGTTGTATTGTGCCTTTTTTGAAGTAAGTTTGTAACCTTCATTTATTGCTTCTTTTTAAGTTGGTGTCACGACCCGTTATCCAAATTGTTGGGCCAGGCCGAGCCATGTCCAGCCTACGCTTGGTTAAAGCGCAGTAAGCTGTTCTAAGAATAGACAATAAATGATCTAAGCTACTAACAGTTCTAAAATTGCATTTAAATGTTCATCACAACACAGCATCTATAAGCGAAGGTAACATAAGCACAGACTTAATAATACATAACCAAAGTATCTAACTGGAGACAAAGTCCAGTATCCAAATATAAGAACATACCAAAGTCTAAGTCTCAAAACACAAGAAAGATAACTAAGCAAGGTTCCCCGCTGGGGCCTCTTCTGGAGCTAAGGCCAGGTCCTCAATGCAGTACCATAATATGTAAGACATAGCGTTTCCTTCTCGAAAAGTGAACCTACAACGTTATCCTGTCAGGACGGGAGCAAGTACAACCTCTACAACTAAAGTACTGAACATATAATGAAAGAGATGTACAACAAGAAACATGGTGTGATAAGTCTATAAAACAGGAAACTGGAAACATGGCCTCATGGTACAACTGGGATCACAATATCATAGTAACACAGGGAACATGGCATATCTGGAATCATGGTACATCTCATAATCTATCATGGCAAGGATACATATGTCATAGAGACAGATGTATATGTAATGTTTAAAACTGTAGCAGGTACGTGATCGGTCAATAGATGTACAATGTGCTGGGGCACATAATGAAATGTACATACGTACAAGTAGACAAGCATAGGTGTACATCTGTACAGAAAATGCGGGATATTTACCTGCGGCAAGGTATGCATATAAAATGCGACCAAGCTCGCTACTATAGGGGGGTCGTGATCACGTACTCAACTGTCAGTTTCCCCATAACCCATTTTCTATCATGTGAGAGATACGAGAACAGTAAAAACATGTGAGAGACACTGGGAGTAAATAAGCATGGCCGGTACTGGGAACAGTATGAAACATGTGAATACTCCGAGTAGTATAAAGCATAGTAAAACATGTACTGAGAACCAGTAAGGAACATGTGAAGATATAAGAACTGTCCTAAGCATGACAAGTACTGAAAGTAATACAATATGTGAAGATATAGCTTGCTACCTCAAGAATCAATATTTTAACAGGGTTAATACATGTTCTAGCATTAAAAGACAGTAAATGAGTTTGTAGATGTACTTGCCTCCAGCAAGTCAAGGATATGTAAATGTAGCTACTGATGTCCGATGTCCTGTCAAATAGTATAATCTCAGTTCTAAGCTATGTTCAAATTACACTAGTGGTGTGATACGAGTCCTAACTGGATACTAGCTAAGTGATGTTCTAGCAGTCCAAAGTGGGTGTTACAAACCTAGACCAATACTTAGTGTCCCTACACTAAGGTAGGGTAAGGTTCTAATACTAAAAATATCCCAAAAACCCATAGAACACACTAAGCAATATTAATTAATTAAGGGTGATACAAAAGGAAAAACTACAGATATTGTCGGATGATAAAACAGATATCACCAACGTGTCCAGAAGGGTCAAATCAGCTAGGATAGCCTGTCCAAAAGTCCAATTTGGACACCGGGGGCAAAAAGGTAATTTCGGGTCAAAATGATGTCCGCCATTGGACCCACTTTGCACCGAAAAACGTGCCAGGATCAAAGGTCTCTAAAGTCGACAAACTACATGTCTACAGATTTGTTTTGACGAGACGATTCCAACGGTATGTCCAATTTTGGATTCCGAGGACCCGAACTCAAAATAGTCCGTTGACCAGAACATTGAAACCCCGGTTTGCACGGAAATACGTGCCGGAGCCAATGTCCTCAAAACTCAGCAAATTATATGTCAACGAGTCCAGAATGACGATACGAACCCAACGGTATATCCAGAATCGGATTCCGATGAGCCGAAGTCAAAAAGTCCCGTTGACCCGGACAGTGGGGCCTGCGTTGCACCGAAAAGCGTGCCCGGATCCACGTCCTCAAAACTAGGCAAATTTTATCAAAACATGCCAGAACGACGCCACGAGTCTAGTGGCGGTGTCAGAATTAGAATCCGAAGTCCCGGGTTCAAAAGTGGAATTCCACAAGTGTCAATTTAAGAATTCGGACGGCCAACTTTGGCACCGAATTCGACCAACCAAATGTGCTCAAACTAAGATGAAATATAAAGGAGGCAGGAATAGGGTTATACCAGCTTTGCACCGAAACTGACGGCGCGCAAAACGGAGCTGCGACGACGAAGTTACAAGTCCGGAAAGTTGACATCGCGAAACTGTCCAAAAACAGTTCAATTAAAAGGGTCAACTTGGTGGTCAGTTTTGAGGTATTAAACGACATTATTAACGGCTGAAATTTCAGGGGAGTGAAGGTGGTTATACCGAGATTGAGGCGGAGCAGACGGGACGAAGATCCAACGGTCGGATCGTCCAGAATCCTCGCACGAAGTTGCCGTTCCGCGGTGCAATTTCTGGAATTTGACGCGCGCGTCACGACGGGATTTCGTGAAAAATGCACGAATCGCCTCGACGGCGCGTCCCGGAGGACGGTGGCCGTCACGGGGCTGACGTCCAGGGTCGCTTGGCCGGAGGGGGGGTCGCGGTTGTGGTGAAGGTGGGGGTGCTTGAAGGAGGTGGTGATGATGGTATGAGGATGGTGGTGGCGGGCTGCCGTGCTCGGGGTGGCCGGGGTGGTGGAGCTGACCACGGCGAGGGGGAGGAGGAGGAGGTGATGATGGCTGTGGTGGTGATGGAGTGGTGATGATGGAGGCTATGGTGGTGGTGTCGGTGATGGTGTGTTTGGAGGAAGGAGAAGAAGAAGTTTAAGAAGAAGAAGAAGTAGTGTACGTAGAGAGAGAGAGGGGAGATTGAAATATGTAGAGAGAGAGGAGAGAGAGAAGTCGGTGGAAAGGAGAGAGGGTGAGGTCGGCTGAGTATGGGGGGGTGTGCTTGTCGGGTGTGAGGAGAGAAAGTGAGGGGGTGGTGAGTGTAAGGGAGTGAGGGGTGAGTGTATGTGTGTGTTTATATATATATACATTATATATAATGAGAGGGGGTGAGAGTTAGAGAGAGGGTGAGTGTAGAGGGATATTTGTGAGAGAGGGGGGGGGGGTGTTCGGCTGTGAGTGGTGAAGTGTGTGTGTGGTGTGTGTGTTTGTTTAGGTAGAGAGAGGGAGTATATATACATGTATGTATATATATACATATATATAATAGGGAGAGAAATTGAGATTTTAAATACAAGGAGAGAGGTATTTTAAGTAGGGAAAAATACAAATATAATAGTGGGGTGTATGGGTAGTCATGATAGGGTCTACGCCCAATTAGGTTGGGTATTGGGCCAAGTTCGAACAGGTTCGGGACCGAGATTTAATTAATTAATAAATTTAAACTAATTAAAATCATGGATGAAATGGGAGCACAAGGGAGATCGATTTTGTGGCACGCAAGTGGCATGCGCACAGTAGGCTCAAAATGGGCCAGGGTCATATATTGGGTCGAACAGATTGGACCGATGTCGGGCCCGGAAGTTAAATTGAATTTAAATCACAAATTACGGCAGATGATAAATTGGTCTAAATTGACACGAAAGTTGTGCGAAGCAAATGGAGCACCAGATGGTGTGCCTGAGTGGGACACGAAGGTCATGGGTGGAGAGCGTCTCGAGTAGATCATTCATGAGAAGTTGGTTCTGAGAAAACGACTGGTCTGGTGCTCCTAAATTAAAAGCCACGGTAACGTGCAAACGACGATCAAAAATAAAAGTGGGAATAATTATTGAATGATTAATCGGTCTAAGTTGACCCGAACTTGCGCGATACAAAAAGAGCACAAGGGAACGAATTTAAGTGGGACACAATATATCAACAGGAAGATAATCTTGCCTACTTCAAAACCCATGAAGAGAGTTTACAGAGATTGGTATCCCTGACGCTCCAGAAGTCAAAGTCATGGAAAGGTACATTAATGATCAAAACAATTAAATAGATAAAATATTTATCGATAATAATTCATTTAGAAAAATTTAAAACAGCCCTGAAATTCAGGGGGCTTACATCCTACCCACCTTACAAAAATTTCGTCCTCGAAATTAAAAATCATCCAACGGGTCAAACTATAACATGTAGCTGCTCTGGCTACAATACTCAATCTGCTACTCTTGTAATCATCTCTTCCGTTTCTCTTTACAATCTTTTTGGTTCAGGTTCGACAAAGTCCTTCTATCATAACTACGTCATATATCCTTGAGAATCTTCCATACCAACATGGAACCTTAACGTATATCCTAAAATATAGGTCATTCTCTGGATATGTCTATAAGCCTAAAATGCTAAATCATCAACCATATTTCCAACCTCAATTGTAAATTCTGGATTTCCTTATCGTATCCTAAGTATCCATATTCTATCAATCCACAGTTCCTTAGCATCATTTATCGTCAATCCTTTCCTACAGTTTCTCCTTGAAATCATACGTTCAATTCTTATCTTGGCGTAGACCCTTCTTCTTTTTTTACCCAACAAGTCCTCCGAATATAAATCCTCGATTTTAAACTCCCGATTTATTAATTACAAATGTACATATGTCTTTGTCTCGTTCTGATATCTTCCCGATCTCGTACGCAGTACGATAACTCATTCTAATTTATTCCATATCAATCCACGTATCGATCTACCCTCTAATCACATGTAATTAGCTATAGATAACCCATAATCACTTGGTCATCAAAGTCATTAATGCTCAATCCTCAAATTCTAAGCATAAGATTCTAATCCTCAATCCATAGTCACAACAATATACGATCTCATTTCTCCATCTTAGATACCCTATCATCAAGTCATACTATCAATGCAATCATTCTTAATGGTTTCCAAGTCTGCTACAGTCAGTCACCTATACTTGTCCCATAAGCTTAATCTAACCAATCCCTAGGAAAAGTACTTATCACAAACACAATACATTTATAGTTATACTACAGGATCAGTCAACAAGGTTTGGCTATTTCGGTCGCCTATGAAATAGAAGGTAACAAGGCCTAAGACTGGGTTAAGCAATCCATAACAGTGTCCAAACAAGTTAAAGGGTCAAACAAGACAGAAAAGTTTATTGGAATATCTCTAAGAATGGTACGAAGACAACGAGATGTATAACGAGAAAATTACCAAGAGGTTAACGAAAAGAGTTTAGTCAAGTCATAGGAAAGATGGAACACAAAAATAATTATGTCCAAAAAGAAACATGAAAACAATCCTGTTGGAGAGTCTTAGAGAACCTATAATCCTAGTTGTAGATGTAGATAGATCAGAGTTGATCAAGACGGGAAAGAATAATAATAAGAATTTATTCTTGCTCATTCGGTCATAACAAAGTGAACCAAGTTGAGATATGATCTGATAACCATACGTCTTCCTGAAATCATGTTGCCAGAATTTTCGCCACACCAGTAAGCTTAGATGCAATAAACGATAGAGTCATAACTAAGGTATACTCCCTAAAATCATATTATCTAGAATCCTCGCCACGCCAACCGGTATGGCTGCGAGAAAATCTAAATTCTATGAATAGGATAATATATCCGAAATCAGGCTCTATTTTTGTCATACCAGCTAATATGGCTGCGATAAATTCTAAACTCTATAAATAAAGCAGACGTTTACCTTATCAGGATATATCACAATTTAATCCACAAAATTTAGCACGATGCAAGATCAAAGTCAACAACGAAAATCAGAAATCGATTTCAACAACGAATTTAAAGAGGAGCAAATGGAAATAAGTGGAAACTGATTTCTAGATAAGATTAGAGTGAGATCCTCAGGGGTCATCCCAAGGGTACAAACTTGGTCTAAATTGACCCACTAAATACAAACAAGACTAATTATAGCTAACGGTCCTATGCTGTGATGAGTTCTCCTATGTTGCAATCCTAGAAATCCTTAGGTGTTCTAAATGTTATTCCTAGTGTTAACAAGTTGTCCTAGATCCTAATTGCAGGCATGCTTGGTACAATAACGTAACCAAACAACTTAAGTCGAGACCTGCATGGGCCGCCAAAAAAAATGTCACGACCCGTTACCCAAATTGTTGGGCCGGGCCGAGCCATGTCCAGCCTACGCTTGGTTAAAGCGCAGTAAGCTGTTCTAAGAATAGACAATAAATGATCTAAGCTACAACAGTTCTAAAATCGCATTTAAATGTTCATCACAACACAGCATCTATAAGCGAAGGTAACATAAGCACAGACTTAATAATACATAACCAAAGTATCTAACTGGAGACAAAGTCCAGTATCCAAATATAAGAACATACCAAAGTCTAAGTCTCAAAACACAAGAAAGATAACTAAGCAAGGTTCCCCGCTGGGGCCTCTTCTGGAGCTAAGGCCAGGTCCTCAATGCAGTACCATAATATGTAACATAGCGTTTCCTTCTCGAAAAGTGAACCTACAACGTTATCCTGTCAGGACGGGAGCAAGTACAACCTCTACAACTAAAGTACTGAACATATAATGAAAGATGTACAACAAGAAACATGGTGTGATAAGTCTATAAAACAGGAAATACTGGAAACATGGCCTCATGGTACAACTGGGATCACAATATCATAGTAACACAGGGAACATGGCATATCTGGAATCATGGTATATCTCATAATCTATCATGGCAATGATACATATGTCATAGAGACAGATGTATATGTAATGTTTAAAACTGTAGCAGGTACGTGATCGGTCAATAGATGTACAATGTGCTGGGGCACATAATGAAATGTACATACGTACAAGTAGACAAGCATAGGTGTACATCCGTACAGAAAATGCAGGATATTTACCTGCGGCAAGGTATGCATATAAATGCGACCAAGCTCGCTACTATAGGGGGTCGTGATCACTCAACTGTCAGTTTCCCCATAACCCATTTTCTATCATGTGAGAGATACGGGAACAGTAAAAACATGTGAGAGACACTGGAATATAAGCATGGCCGGTACTGGGAACAGTATGAAACATGTGAATACTCCGAGTAGTATAAAGCATAGTAAAACATGTACTGAGAACCAGTAAGGAACATGTGAAGATATAAGAACTGTCCTAAGCATGACAAGTACTGAAAGTAATACAATATGTGAAGATATAGCTTGCTACCTCAAGAATCAATATTTTAACAGGGTTAATACATGTTCTAGCATTAAAAGACAGTAAAGTCTGTAGATGTACTTGCCTCCAGCAAGTCAAGGATATGTAAATGTAGCTACTGATATCCGATGTCCTGTCAAAATAGTATAATCTCAGTTCTAAGCTATGTTCAAATTACACTAGTGGTGTGACACGAGTCCTAACTGGATACTAGCTAAGTGATGTTCTAGCAGTCCAAAGTGGGTGTTACAAAACCTAGACCAATACTTAGTGTCTCTACACTAAGATAGGGTAAGGTTCCAATACTAAAAATATCCCAAAAACCCATAGAACACACTAAGCAATATTAATTAATTAAGGGTGATACAAAAGGAAAAACTACAGATATTGTCGGATGATAAAAAGATATCACCAACGTGTCCAGAAGAGTCAAATCAGCTAGGATAGCCTGTCCAAAAGTCCAATTTGGACACCGGGGGCAAAAAGGTAATTTCGGGTCAAAATGTCCGCCGTTGGACCCACTTTGCACCGAAAAACGTGCCAGGGTCAAAGGTCTCTAAAGTCGACAAACTACATGTCTACGGATTTGTTTTGACGAGACGATTCCAACGGTATGTCCAATTTTGGATTCCGTGGACCCGAACTCAAAATAGTCCGTTGACCAGAACATTGAAACCCCGGTTTGCACGGAAATACGTGCCGGAGCCAATGTCCTCAAAACTCAGCAAATTATATGTCAACGAGTCCAGAATGACGATACGAACCCAACGGTATATCCAGAATCGGATTCCGATGAGCCGAAGTCAAAAAGTCCTATTGACCCGGACAGTGGGGCCCGCGTTGCACCGAAAAGCGTGTCCGGGTCCACGTCCTCAAAACTAGGCAAATTTTATCAAATATGCCAGAACGACGCCACGAGTCTAGTGGCGGTGTCAGAATTAGAATCCGGAGTCCCGGGTTCAAAAGTGGAATTCCACAAGTGTCAATTTAAGAATTCGGACGGCCAACTTTGGCACCGAATTCGACCAACCAAATGTGCTCAAACTAAGATGAAATATAAAGGAGGCAAGAAGAGGGTTATACCAGCTTTGCACCGAAACTGACGGCGCATAAAACGGAGCTGCGACGACGAAGTTACAAATCTGGAAAGTTGACGTCGCGAAACTGTCCAAAAACAGTTCAATTAAAAGGGTCAACTTGGTGGTCAGTTTTGAGATATAAACGACATTATTAACGGCTGAAATTTCAGGGAAGTGAAGGTGGTTATACCGAGATTGAGGCGGAGCAGACGAGACGAAGATCCAACGGTCGGATCGTCCAGAATCCTAGCACGAAGTTGCCGTTCCGCGGCGCAATTTCTGGAATTTGACGCGCGCGTCACGACGGGATTTCGTGAAAAATGCACGAATCGCCTCGACGGCGCATCCCGGAGGACGGTGGCCGTCACGGGGCTGACGTCCAGGGTCGCTTGGCCGGAGGGGGGGTCGCGGTTGTGGTGAAGGTGTGGGTGCTTGAAGGAGGTGGTGATGATGGTGTGAGGATGGTGGTGGCGGGCTGCCGTGCTCGAGGTGGCCGGGGTGGTGGAGCTGACCACGGCGAGGGAGAGGAGGAGGAGGTGATGATGGCTATGGTGGTGGTGATGGAGTGGTGATGATGGAGGCTATGGTGGTGGTGTCGGTGATGGTGTGTTTGGAGGAAGGAGAAGAAGAAGTTTAAGAAGAAGAAGAAGTAGTGTACGTAGAGAGAGAGAGAGAGAGGGGGATTGAAATATGTAGAGAGAGAGGAGAGAGAAGTCGGTGGGAAGGAGAGAGGGTGAGGTCGGCTGAGTATGGGGGGGGGTGGTGTTTGTCGGGTGTGAGGAGAGAGGAAGTGAGGGGTGGTGAGTGTAAGGGAGTGGTGAGGGTGAGTGTATGTGTGTGTTTATATATATATATACATTATATATAATGAGAGGGGGTGAGAGTTAGAGAGAGGGTGAGTGTAGAGGGTATTTGTGAGAGAGGGGGGGGGGGTGTTCGGCTGTGAGTGGTGAAGTGTGTGTGTGTGTGTGTTTGTTTAGGTAGAGAGAGGGAGTATATATACATGTAT